>JAXGGA010000354.1:0-248688 GCA_038373865.1 Uloborus plumipes | reverse complement strand
AGACCGAAGAGAAGAAGCCGCGGGAAACTACATCTTTACAACGTAGGAGCTCCTTTCGAACGTATCGGGATCGACATTCTTGGTCCTCTACCGAAAACTACTGATGGGAACAAATACATCCTCGTTGCCATTGACTATTTCACCAAATGACCCGAAGCATATTCCATTCCGGATCAAGAAGCTACCACTGTAGCAGAGACTCTAGTCCAGCATTGGATCTCGAGATATGGGACACCTTTGCAGATCCATTCCGATCAGGGAAGAAACTTCATCTCTGCTGTGTTTAAGGGCCTATGTGATATTCTCAAAATTGAGAAAACTCGAACGACACCACTACACCCACAATCGGACGGCATGGTGGAGAGATTCAACAGGACAATCCTTAATAATCTCTCGCTTATGGTCTCCAAAAATCAACAGGATTGGGACAAGAAACTTCCTCTGTTCCTGCTGGCCTACCGCAGTGCTGTCCACGAGACCACCGGATATTCCCCATCACAGATGCTCTTCGGCCGAGAGCTTCGGCTACCTTGTGATCTCGTCTTCGGTCTCCCTCCAGATGCGCCTTCATCGCCTGAGGAATACGTCCAGGATCTCCAGGCCCGGTTGGAGGACGTTCATCACTTCGCACGGGAGCGAATCAACATCGCGACGGAGAAGATGAAGACCCGATACGACACAAGGTCCACTGGTCATGACTTTCAAGAAGGTGACAAAGTATGGCTATGGAATCCCATCCGACGTAAAGGTCTGTCACCCAAATTGCAGTCGCATTGGGATGGACCTTACACAGTTCTCCACCGGCTGAACGACGTCGTAGTGAGGATCCAGAAGTCATCACATTCAAAACCTAGGGTTGTCCATTATGATCGGCTAGCCCCATACTATGGCCATAGTTCGTAAAGTAAATCTAAAGCTACCATGGTAATTTGTTTGTAAATTTTGTAAATAACTTTTGCCTTTAATTGTTTGTAATATTACTCTATCAATGTTATTATTTCGTTCATGTTCTCATTGTTATTGTTTATCATGTTTATGATTGGTCATCATGTAATGTGTGCATCTGTAAGTCTTCCCTTGCTTCCTTTCTGGGGATTGTACTGCCCGGGACGTGCAGTCCTTGGGAAGGGGGCAATGTTACAAATCTTGTAAATAGTTGTTGTTTTTCCTGCCTTGCATCATTTTCATTAGTTTTGGTTTTATCTGACGTCATGTTGCAAAAGTATCTGAAGATATCACTTTTATCACTTGTATACCGGCCCTGTAACGTTTCGTAGTTTTTACACTTGCCCTGCATTTAATAAGCGTGAAGACATTTTTCGCTCGGAGTGTTTTCTTTTTTTTCTTTTTCTTTTTATCACTAGAATTTGTGAATGGATTACGTAATGTTATGAATGAAACAAAATATTCCAGGTTTTTCTCGAATATTGTCGTAATTTCTTTCCGTGTATAAATAGCTGGCCTTGAACACAAGTCAGTCAGTTCTTTTCAGATTTTGATTTCTGAGAGTGCTCGTTTTTATTCGCTTTGGGCGAATGTTGTTTTGTTTTTGTAATTGCTTAATTACTGTTCACGTTGGATACGTGGTGCTGAGTTACTGTTGAGAGTACAGTGTACTGTTTTGCTACCTAATTGCTGGATGTTTAGCAATTGTTTCCTACTCCTTTTGTAAATAGTGTACATACTTGTAAATAAATTTATAGTTACTTCCTCAAGATTGGAATGTTCATTTAAAGAAAGTTGAAGGTGCTACGGACTCGTTACAATATTATATCTGATCAAGTAAAATATTTAACCATTTCATTTTGTTCCAAAATTACCTTACTTCATTTACTTTTAGTTTTAAGGAATAAAAAGCTTTTTATTTCCCAAACTTCAATCTTAGTTTGATAAAAATTTAAAATTTCTATGAATTGAGGAAAGGTGTTGCGCATATTGAAGTTGTACACAAAATAAGAGCAGTTTAGAGTAAATGATCAACAAATTTATGTTGAACTTCGAGTAAAATATGTATTTTGTAAAAAGGTGTTTTCTTTCAATTCGGCGTCAGACATTTTTTTATCTTTTTATAATTTTCTGTTATGAATTCTAAACTCAATTAATTAGCAATTCGAGAGTAATTTTTGTTTTTCAATCTTTTGTACAGAATTTCACTAAAGAGAATGAAAAAAGAAAATGCGTAATTGATTAATATCAGTACAAATACTCCAGAATAGTGCTGAAAAGTCAAAGGCTGAACAGCACTAACTTCAGCTGACTGCTTTAAATTCGACGACAAATGATACCTGTAGAAATACTCAGCTATCATTTTGTTTGCAATACCGGATGCTGCAGTTCTATGAATAATAGTATCCAACTTTTTTTTGCAGCAAAATCCTTTTCTCAGAAAAATTGATGTATATCCTCTGTAAAACCAATCTTTCGATACGAAAAGTGAAGAATGTTTCAACAATGTTATCGGTCCAATTAAAGCATATTTGGGTAAAGTTTGAATTTTCTTCACATTTTCACTATTCATTACGAATTCCACGTAGCTGGCTTCTATACATTGAGCAATTTTTTTGTAATTGGAATCATTTACTCTCTTCAAAGTTTCCAAATACGCTGAACCTTTTGGAATAGAACATTTCCAGTTTTCCCGTGAAAGAACGCTCGCTAGCTCGGGAATAGTTTGAGGGCTCCATTCTTTCACTGGTAGAAATAGGAATGACAAGAAAACCGCAGTATAAAAATAATATATAATTGTACTGGACAAGAGCCATGTTGTGAAAAGCCAGGCGTTGGCGATTTTGGAGTTGAGTTGTACTTTTACTGGTTGCCGGAAAAAGGAACTGTACAGGCAGAAAATAATGTCTTCTAAGTGGAACTTCAGTTTTATGTTCATGATTCTGAAAAGGAAGGACATGATTACTAAAAGGCAAAGTAAAGAAATCCAGACTGTCTGTGAAAAAGGAATCAGAAAAGCTTCCATGTTAGATTTCGTTGCAGGAATTTTTGTTGCAAAAACGATGCTGTCTGCAAAGTAGGGGAAACTGTATTCAACATCTGCAATGCGTTTTTCTGTTAGTAAGATACCACAGAAAGCGATATCTACATCTCCTCTTTGGACCATTCCCATGCAACCGGTCCATGACCCGTTCTCTAACTTTCTACCGAATTCACCATCAGCGGGTACAGTTATTTCCAAGTTGAAATAACTCGACAACAACTTGATCCTCTCTGCCTCACATCCGCCAGTAATTTCGTATTGACCAGATGGCTTAAGAGCAACATTTAAAAGATGCAACAAGGGTAACACAGCAATCTTCAAAGTTTTGGGCGAATTTATCATGGTATGCTGCGTATGTGGAATTGTAATTGGGCGATATCTGTGGCATGAGAATTCTCCTGGTGATTGCTTTCTCCAACTTTTGGAACTAAATAAGCTTATTCGAAAACAAGCATATTGAATCCACCAGTAATTTCGTATTGACCAGATGGCTTTAGAGTTTCATTTAAAAGATGCAACAAGAGTAGCACAAGCAATCTTCAAAACTTTAGGCGAATTTATCATGGTTTACTTACGTGGAATTATAACTGGGTGACATCTTTTGGATGAGAATTCTCGTGATAAACTACAGATTGCTTTCTGAAACATTCAGAACTTTTCAGCTTATTCGAAAACAAGTATGCAAAATATTTGGAAGTAAACAAGAAGTATATGCTTCTCATATTTTACCAAAAATAAAACACAAAATATTTTTTCTTGTTCAAGCTGTTTTGTCGTTTGATTTCGATGTGATATCCTGTTAGAAGCTAGTAAAATCTTTTCCTAATGTTTTTTTTCCATGTTGCACTGACGCACTTTCAGCTAAACTTACTGTCATAACAATTTTAACTTTTGCCACTATCATCACAGATACACAGGAAAAATTTTCCGGAATTTTCTTTTTTTTGAAAAATAAAAAAAACCTAGCATGATTGAAACAGAAAGCTCTTTTTCAAAATAAAATCAATTACTGCAATTTTGTTTCATGGAAATCGACCATAAGAGTTACATCACTGGGAAAACACTACAGAACGAAACTAATTACTAAGCTTGTTCTTCACTGCGACAGAATCCATTATTTTTTTCCAATTCTATCAAAATCCCATTAATGATATTTGACTTAATTATTTTCGCTTGCAACCCAAAAAAGAGCTTCTAAGAGTGCTGGAAGACAAGCATTATTATGACTGAAACTGAGACTGACAATGAAAAGACTATTCCATTGATATGGAAGCTGAAAGCATAGTCCAAGAATAAAAACGTTATTTAGGGGACTATCCTTATTTTTTATGAAGAATAATTCCGATATTGATCTATTATTTTCATTTTTTCTCCACCATAATTTAAATCATGTTTTCTTGTTATCTTAGCAACTGTAGATCAAATGCTCGTGATGGAAAAACTATCAAATATCAAGTCACATTTGCTCGAACAAATAATCGATATTAATCAAAATGCTACTCGCTAAGTTGGATGGCATTAATTCAGTGCGCTATTTTTAATCTTATTTTATGCGAGTATCGATTGTATGTTTATGAGAATTTATTGCAATATACTTTGAGGACAACCCATAGCTCAATTAAATTAAACTAACAACGTTGGCAAAAAGTTGAGAGTAAGAGAAGTTCAGTAATTTTCAAAACTTCAGAATTACATATGGGTCATTCCATGTCAAGTGATCCAACGTTTTTTACCTTACATTTTTGTATTTCTTTCAAATTTAGCTCATCAATTGTACCCCTTGAGGTAATCAAAAGTCTCAATTTTTAGATTTTTATCTCTATTATTTTTTCATTTATGAGACTTTGAACTTTGGAAAAACCCTCGTTTTTCCATGGATAAGGGAACATAAAAGGGACCATAACTCGGCACCAAATATAGATAGAACAATTTGGTAAATGGCATTTTAAAGTACGTTAGTTGCCGCTTAATCTGATATGCAACATGACTAATTTGATAAAAATTTTCTTTTTCAAAAAATGAAATTTAAATTTCAAATTTAAATTTCTCAAAAAACATATAATGAATTTTTTTCAAAAAATTCTCAAAAATTCTTGTGTATTTTATCTATGTTTGTACAAATTTTTAGATTGGGATCTCAATGGGATCATATTTTTTTGAATTTTTGAATAAAACTGTATAGGAAAAAAATGATATTTTTTAGATTCTATTTATTTAAATACTAAGTTATCTTGCTTGTGATGGTCTAAAAAGTAGTAAACAAACATGAATATGTTTAAAGTAAGCTGGCATGAGCTTATAGATTTGTCAGGTTCACCCCCTCACCCCTTCCTCCCCCGCACAACCACTCTTTTTTAATTCAAAACTGTTCAAAATGTTAAAAAAAACTCTTTGATACAAAATGAATAGTAAACTTATTTAAAGTTGGTAAATGGGTTTCCTTATAACTAAACGAAGTATCCCCTCCTCCACCCAAATATACCATTAACGCTGTACTATTATGACATCTAACCTGGGGATTGAATTGACTATTATTTTTACTCTAGGTAAGTGAGCTAGCATTAACTTGTAAATTGGTCAGCTCCCCCTCCCTTCCTTCCCGACCCACCATTTTTCCCCCAAACTGTTTCAAATGCTAAAAAAAAACCTTTTTGATACAAAATGAACAGTAAACTTATTTAAAGTTGGTAAATGGGTTTCCTTATAACAAGGCAAAGTAAAACCCTTCTCCCACCCAAATATACCATTAACGCTATACTAATATGACGTCTCAACTGGGGATTGATTTGAGGATTATTTTCCCCCTAGGTATATATTGTTTTTCAGACGAAGTGTTTCTTTTTTCAATCCGACCTTCACAAAGAGTACTTCCATTCAACATCTGAATTTAAACTTATGATTCATTTCATCCCCTCCCCCAGCACCAATCTTCAATTTTGGAGGAAGAAAAGAAACGGTTCGCCCCAAGATCATAGCAAACAGCAAAATAGCACTGCTTCCCCTTGTTCTCATAATGTTTTCCCATTATTTTCACACAAAACTGAAAAGAAATCAAAGTATCAGGTTATAGGCCAGTCCCCATCACTGCCTTTCCTTTCTCTTATTGGACAAAGCTCATGAGCTAATAGGAAAGAGTAACAAACAGAACAAACTGAAACACTACCAGACAACAGTAGAGACTGAGGCTTTGAAATGGGGTTAGGCGGGATGATAAAAAAATAAAAGTTTGGAGCGGGAAGGTAGGAAAAGGGGGGGGAGCAATCTGTACAGAAGTTAAACAACATGAGAGGTTATGATCAAAAAAGCAGTGTTTGTTTAATATATGTATATAGATATATCTTGCTGCATTACTTTCCTTTACAACAAAATGAAAAAGAACACAAACAATTAAAAAAATTAAATAACAGCTGCACACTAGATAATGTGGGAAGATAGTTATGGGGACACAGACATATGATCTGATATTTTGATTTATTTTCAGTTTTGTGCGAAAAGAATAGAAAAAACGATGAGAACAAGGAGAAACAGTGCTATTTTGCTGTTAGCTATGATCTTGGGGCGACCCAATGATTTCCTCCCTTCAAAATTGAAGATTGGTGCTGGGGTAGGAGATGAAATGAATCATAAAGTTAAATTACAGATATTGAATGGAAGTACACTTTGAAGTTCGGAACGAAAAGAAACACTTCGTCTGAAAAACAATATATATATATACCTAGGGTGAAAATAATCCTCAATTCAATCCCCAGGTTGGACGTCATATTAGTATAGTGTGAATGGTATATTTGGGTGGGGAGGGGGATACTTCGTCTAGTTATAAGGGAACCCATTTACCAACTTTAAATAAGTTTACTATTCATTTTGTATCAAAGAGTTTTTTTTTAACATTTTGAACAGTTTTGAATTAAAAAAGAGTGGTTGTGCGGGGGAGGAAGGGGTGAGGGGGTGAACCTGACAAATCTATAAGCTCATGCCAGCTTACTTTAAACATATTCATGTTTGTTTACTACTTTTTAGACCATCACAAGCAAGATAACTTAGTATTTAAATAAATAGAATCTAAAAAATATCATTTTTTTCCTATACAGTTTTATTCAAAAATTCAAAAAAATATGATCCCATTGAGATCCCAATCTAAAAATTTGTACAAACATAGATAAAATACACAAGAATTTTTGAGAATTTTTTGAAAAAAATTCATTATATGTTTTTTGAGAAATTTAAATTTGAAATTTAAATTTCATTTTTTGAAAAAGAAAATTTTTATCAAATTGGTCATGTTGCATATCAGATTAAGCGGCAACTAACGTACTTTAAAATGCCATTTACCAAATCGTTCTATCTATATTTGGTGCCGAGTTATGGTCCCTTTTATCTTCCCTTATCCATGGAAAAACGAGGGTTTTTCCAAAGTTCAAAGTCTCATAAATGAAAAAATAATAGAGATAAAAATCTAAAAATTGAGACTTAATTACCTCAAGGGGTACAATTGATGAGCCAAAAAAGAAAGAAATACAAAAATGTAAGGTAAAAATTTTCTCAGATTTTGGATCACTTGACGTATGCTTTTTTATATTTTGTTTTTGTTTTAATTTTGGGAAAACTTAAATATAGTGTAATAAATTGCAGTTCCTGTACGTTTTTCTCAAAACAGTAATGTTTAGCTTCTCTCAGTGATGAGATAGGTCAGCGAATATCTATTCAAAAAATTTTGTAATAATAATTTTTTTAAAAAAAGGCTTGTATTATACAGTCACCATTTTTTATGTGATAGCAAAAAAAAAAAAAAAAAAAAAAAAAAACCGTTGACGAATGGGAAATAATCGATAATTTTTCAGACACAATTCATTTAAATTATAATTGACTCAAAATAATAGCTTGTCCTGATCGAGAAATACATAATTTTTTTATGAGTTCTCAAAAAACAAAATTTTAACATATTTTAGAATACTTTAATGCAACATGAATTCATGGGAATTTGCTGAATACGGTTACCCACAAATACACCTCAAATATAATCAAACAAAATTTTAAATATTTTAGTATACACCGTCCACACAAATGCAACATTCAATTAATACAAAAAAAAAAAAAAAAAAAAAAAAAGAAAAAAAAGAAAAGAAAGTTGAAAAAATTCAAAATTAGTTTTGAAAAAAGAAAAAAAAAAAAAAAATTAAGAAAACGTTTTTATTTAAAAGCATAAGTAATCCAAAGTTTATAATAGCATTTAAGTAGAAAGTTTATAAATCAACTATGCGGTAAGAATTAAGTATTCAGATTATTTACACAAATTACGTAATGTAAAATAGCTTTTAGACAAGAAAAAAATATGAATTTTGCTTTATAATGCATCATAAGACTTTTAGTTATTATCTTGCATTTTGCATTTAATTTGTTTTTGAAATATTTCGCCTCACAAATGCTAGAAAGAAAATTGAAATTTTTGATTTAGTTTGAGTATTGTTTTTTTGAGCATTTTTACTTTGAAATTTAGTTGAGGGGAAACAGTTAGAAATTTAAAACATATTTGCGTGTTACCTATCTACATAAAAATGTATTTACTTTCTTTTAAATATATTGGCTTTATTATTGCGCATAAAGAGAGCATAGCTTATTACATACCACTAGTTTCCTGCCCTAAATGTTGGAAGATTGTGTTCACGAATTTAAAAGCAATTTTAAACAGTTATCCAGTAGCGGAGAGGGGAAAAAAAAGCTCTTTAACTGTTAACTTGACATGAACCAAAGAGAACTATGCTTGCTTAAGATTATACTCGCATCAAATTAGTTTGTTTTGTGAACAAAAGTAACTTTATGATCATTAGTATTTTTCATTGTGATACATTTTGGCAGTAATTAACAAGAAGTTCTGTCAAGAACTAAACGAGCCTACTTTCCCGTACATCGACATCGGCATCCTAGCATCTAACCAATATTCTCTTGAATATCTGAAACTGAAAATTATGTCAAACATACCTTTAAAACACTTAAAGATGATTTCTAAAAGCAAAATATACCCCTCTCATCAGATGAAATGGACACGTAAAAAGTAACTAAACGAGTAAATAAAGTTTTGTCGCACCTTTTAAAGAATGTAACTGTTATAGTTCTTCCGTAGAAAAATTTCACAATCGTTTTTAAAAGAAAAAAAAATAAATAAATAAAATAAAAGTACAAAGAACATCAAAACACATTTTATCAAAGAAAGAAAAAAAACCTCGTTCGTTAATAAAATGTCTCGAATTTTATTTTTAATCCGTTGCCAGTTGTTAAATATAAATAAAGAATGAAATGCTCTAGTGAATGAACAATTTTTTTAATCCAAAAAAAAAAAAAAAATATCGTCTGCCAAAAAAAAAAAAAAAAAAAAAAAAAAAAAAAAAAAAAAAAAAAAAAAATAATTAAACAAAAAAAAAATGAATAAATAAACAAAAAATCGTCTGCCCAGTCAGTCATTTTTTTCTGAGCCTGCATTTCCGCCATGTTTGCGGAGTCGGAATCAGAGTCCTCACAGAAGATTTTTCAGAAAAGTACTTAACATACATTTTTTATCAAAATCGTTTTCTTACAGTTAGTTTGAAGGAAATCCGCCTTTAAGTTCAGAATCAACATTCAATTTAAATTTCCCAGTAGGCGCCCATGTTAAAAATTTTTCTGAACGGTTCATCATTGAACGAAAAATGGTTCAAATTGAAAAGTGAAATATGGGAATGAGTCTCCGAGATCTTTCGAACAAAAAAAAGTTTATTCAATTCGGACGGTTCACTTAAAAGTTATTAGGTGGGGAAAGGTTGTTTGAACGGTTCAATGTTGAACGAAAAAAATGTTCAAATTGAAAATTTAAATACAGTAATGAAGCATCCTTACCGAGATCTTTTGAACAAAGAAAAGTTTGTTTAAATCGGACTGTTCATTCAAAAGTTATTAGGGGTGAGACCTTGTTTGAACGGTTCAATGTTGAACGAAAAATCGTTCAAATCGAAAATGTAGGTACGGGAATGAAATATTCTTGATAAGATCTTTCGAACAAAAAAAAAAGTTTATTCAATTAGGACAGTTCACTTAAAAGTTATTAGGTGGGGGAAAGGTTGCTTGAACGGTTCAATGTTAAACCAAAAATGTTCAAATTTAAAATTTAAATACGGTAATAACGTATCCTTGCCAAGATGCTTCAAAAAAAAAAAAAAAAAAAAAAAAGGTTAAATCGGACTGTTCACTCAAAAGTTACTAGGGGTGACAGCTTGTTTGAACGGTTCAATGTCGAACGAAAAATTGTTCAAATCGAAAATGTAGATACGGGAATGAAGTATCCTTGAAAAGATCTTTCGAACAAAAAAAAGTTTGTTCAAATCGGACTGTTCATTCAAAAGTTAGTATCGCGGGACCGGTTGTTTGAACGGCTCAAAGTTGAACCAAAAATTGTTCAAATCAAAAAATCAAATATGGGAATGAGCTGTACTCGCCGAGATCTTTCCAACAAAAAAAAGTTTGTCCAAATCGAAACGTTCATTCAAAAGTTATTAGGGGGGGACAGACAGACCGACCGACCGACCGACCGATAGACCGACCGACACACAAATTCCCCATCTCAATACCCTACTTTCAAATTTTTAATTTTTCGATATTCATTTTACCTCTTTATTTTTTTTAACTTGGCGATATTTTTTGGACTTGGCGAAATTATTTTTAACTTGGCGATATTTTTTGGACTTGGCGATATTTTTTAGATGCATTAAGCTACTTTTAATACTTTTTTCGTCTTTCTTTTATTTTTAACGGGAAAGTAGGCTAAAAAGCGGCTTTGGGGGTAGATATGAAAATCACCACGATGATTGAAATGAAAGAATCATCTTAAGAAATTTTAGTTCCAAAATAGTTGCGAATCTTCTGACAGCAAGGGGTAGTAAGGGCAAATCTAGAGAACAGAAAAATATCACAAGAAATTTTCCAATAGAGACTAAAACATTCTCTTGTATGAGCAAAACTTCCAAGTTATTAGTAAAACTTTATTTTACGACATATATCGAGACAAAAAAAAAGGTAAATGTTATTTTACTTGTACACAAGTAGCAGACTTTGTTTTTTAAAGGTTGTAAAATGGTTATTAACGTTGTGACAACGGATTAAGAACGTTTATAAAACGTTTAAACTTTTTTGTGCTACCTGGGTACAAGCACTTTAATTTTCTACTACGGTGTGGTGATTTTTTCTGTATAAATTCACCTATAAAATTGATTACACAATCAGATTAGAGCTGTGTTGTCAAAAACTGGTAACATTTATTTAGTTTGTACGCCAGGGGTGATATTATTCCCCAAGACCAGTGGTGAATTTCCCAAAATGAATGTAATATTCTATTATTATTAATTAAGAATCATTAATTAATATTAATTTTTAAGGACATGGATAGAAGAACAGAGAGAGAGCTTGAACAACGCTAATTTTACACTAAAAGTAGTTATTTGGATTATAACTCGCTAGATGGCAGCACCATTGACTAATAGCAGTTCCTCGTAGGCTACGCTAATGGAATGAAGTTGCTTGTCCTCGAGAAAAGGGGTGGTTGAAGGAATGCGAGAACATGCAAACAAATTTTATTAATTAAAAAAAAAGACATCTTGAATTGAAATTATGTTTTTCTCAATCACGAATTGCGGTAGGTGCGCGTGCGTGTGTAGGCGTGTCTGTGTGCGTGTGCATGTGAAGGACATTTGCGCCACCACCCGGAGGAGCAGAGTCCGAGGACCAGAGGCGGACCTGCCCCAGCAGACGGTGGAAGTGGAGTCAGTCTTCGGGTTTGATATGAAAAGGAACAGACTTTGGGAAATGTTGCAATACGCGACCCAGTATTTTTAATTAAGAAACTTACTAGCCATCTTTAAGGCATGAGGTGAAAACAGGAAACTTCAGTTATGTTGGAATAGTGTTAATGATTCTTTCGACAAATTAAAGATTTAAAAAAAAAGGAAAAAGTAATTTGAAAAAAAAAAAAGAGAGGGGAAAAAAATGAATTTTGACATCTTGAATTTAAATTATGTTTTTCGCAATGATGAATTGCGATAGGTGTGTTTGTGTGTGTAAGTGTGCTCTTTCGCCACCGTTCCGGACATGGGCGCCACTATGTCTGGCATGGTGGAGAAGAAGCAAGAACCGGTGGGCATGCCGGGAGGTGGCGCAGTGTAGCAATTTGTGATTTGCTCCAAAAAAAAAAAAAAAAAAAACACGATTGGGGGGAGGGGGGATTTCACCCAGTTTACCTTTCCGTTAAAAAGGTTTAGAACCATTGGTGTAGGGAACGCAAGTTGTTTTATATGCACTTGCATTGCATTGGCAGAGAAATAAATTTTACGTAATTCCATTATTTCGTATTGAGATATAGTGTTACTACAAATGAGTCATTCGGTTTGGAAACGCCGTACAGTGAAACCTCAATGTTACGTTTTTCGTCGGACCAGTGATCAAAAACATATCAAGCCTTTGGTTACGTTGTAAAAGAAACACATTCTTTGCGCAGACATTAGTGCCAAATTTTGCGCCAATGAATTAAGCTTGTTAATTTAAAATCATAGACATCAGCCCGGTTTTGGGAATGTAAGAATTGTGCAGTGGCGATTGCATGAGCGGTATGCGTTGGATCGAATAAGTTATAAAAGAGATGTAGAAGAAAGTTTCGTGATGGCTACAGCATAGCTTATAAAAATTGAATGAAAAGTGAGAAAATCGCATTTTTGAAAAAGGACACCTTAAAGTAGCTTGGAGAGAAAAAAAAATCGCATAATTATTACAGTAATTTATACATGTTGACCAAAAAGCAGCTCAACTCAAAATTTAAAACATAGAAAAAAATATAAAATATATAATAATTTGTTAGTAAGTGACAGTACTATATTTTCTTTATTTCAAAGAATTTTCACATTGAAGCAGTACTTCGCCACAAAATATTTCATAATAAACAAATAACCTTTCGAACGTAAGGAATAGTTTCTTCAAATATGGTGAAAAACATTCGTACGTCTATCGGAGTTGAGTCACATTTTTAACATCTGTTGTAAGTGAGCCGTATTTTCTGAACGTGTTTGGGTGATTCTATGGTCAATGCATTTTTTGTGTCCGCAAAGAAAAAAATAATGTTTAATTTCACACTTATTGTATCACTAGTAGCCGCTATTTTTATGATTGTTGTGGTAAGGGCCAGACGAAATTCCAATTTTTGGGGGGTTTATCGATACCATGGGAAAATGCGTTGCCAGGGGAGTGGCACTATTGGCAGAATTCTGGTTTGATTTGCTATTATTTCACTAATTTTTCGGAGTAAAATCAGAGCATGGACTCATTTCTATAAGACCTGTATTCAAAAAAAAAAAAAAAAAAATCGCGTTGTAATAAAAAAAAAAAAAAAAAAAAAAAAATCAATCTTGAAAGCACGACATGTTGCATACAAGTCGCACCGCAGATCCAAAATAAAAATACTTCCCGCATTATTTACATTCATTCAAATTGCATTCAAAGGGGCAATTAAGATTAAAAATGAAATTAATTATGCTTATAACACAGTTTTAATGTATATGTACCCTTTTTTAGAACAAAACTGCCAGGGGAGCGACGCCAGAGTTGTGACAAAATCACACATTACCTATAAAAACAACAACACGCGTTCTTCTTACCAGAACTTCAAGTAAACCATGATGTCTGCACACAATAAGGATTACATTATACATACGCACATTTATGTAACGATGAAATATAAAAAGTTATACTTACCAGGGGAAATACTACAGTGACTGGCACAGTACGTTTTTAGGCACTTTCAACGAGAACTGATGCAATAATATTCGATTTTTTAAAAGCCTCTTAGCTTGCTTTTAACTTTACTCAGTATTACACTGGTTATTCGCAAGCAACATGATCCCTATGCATTTTTTATACTAATTGTCAGTCTTTGAAGTTCGCCAGGTGAGGGTGACACTGTTGATATCGCCCGTCAAGAAGTGTATTTTTTAAAAATAATAATAAATATTTTTTCAATGTTAACTGATGAAATATGTTTCTATGCTAATGTAAGTGTATGATTGGGCCAAAAAACATTATGCCAAGTTTGCAAAAGCTCGAACATGTTTGTATAAAAACTAGTATTTGGACAGGCCAGGGGAGTATACATTTATGACTATTTTCAGCTATAAATGCTAAAATAAAATAATTGTAGTGAATTCATTGGGTGGTTTATATAAAAGATAATAGTCTGTAATGCTTAAGCATACAAAATCATTAATAAAATCAGTTTTACATGAAGTTTTTCCATTGGCCGTCTGAATTCAAATAGCGTAGAATCACCCGTATAATTACTTTTTTGGGTTGCGTGATTTTTCAGACACATTGTGGAAAATCAAAAGGGTCTGATTTAAAATACCGATATTGCGGTTATTTCTTGAGGGAACAAGCAGTTGTGCCACAATGTCTAACCTTTAATAGAGTAGCAGATGTCCTGGCTTACTTCAAACACTAGCAAATGTAGAGTAAGTCACCCTTAGAAGTTTTCAGGAAAGCAGTTTTACTTTTCTAGACATCTTTAAGTGTAAAACTATCGTTCGAAGGTATCATTTCAATTTTAATTGTCTGTAAAATTCGAATTTGAAAAACGAACTTGAAAAACACGATTTTTCACATTCGTTATTTTAGCATGGTGCCAACGATATATGGGTAATTCAAAGTCTGTGTTCTGATGTTTTTTTGAAACGTTCGTATAATTATAATGCTATTGCTCTATGGAAATGAATCTATTATTTTGGTTCGAAAAACGGTCAATTGAAGTTTATATTTTTCTGATTAATCATGACAAGGGTCAAGTCCCCTGTTTAGTATAACAAAGCAGGGGACTATGTGTATTTGCACTTAGTTGCGTAATATTTGCAAAATTGTTGGAACATAATTTGTTGCGAAACTACCCAGGTAGCACAAATAACCTTTAAACGTTTTGTAAACGTTTTTAAGCGGTTGTTACAACGTTAATAATCATTTTACAACCTTTAAAAAACGAAGTGTGCTACTTGGGTACCCATATATGTAGATTGTAGATACATATCATGGACATAATAAATAATATGTTTCATAATTAAACTAATTTTCATTAATAAAATCACTTACCAGAGGATTGTTTTCGCAACGACCAAGATGCACACTGTCATCACAAATGTGTCTCTGAAACTAAACAAAGTGGCACTTTAACACCGTTCTCAGCAATTTTGACAAGTTCACATTGATTACGTTAAACTTTATGCCTATGCCAAAAAACATTCCCAAGAGTAATAGATTTTTTCGGTTGCAGCTTTGAATTTGTGTGTCTGTTTGAAAAACTTCTGACAGAACTTACATGACAATAGAAAGTTTTAGAAATGCGTAATTAGACCGTATTTCATAAAAAAACATAATTGCATTATTCTATTTTTAGATATTAATTTCCAAATTTAAGTACTATTAATATGTTTTTGGAAATATTAACTTTCAGTGTTAGACTATACGATTGGGACAGTCAGGGGACTATGTTTTTATGACTTAGATAAATTCTAGGGAAAAAAATGTAATTGCTATCACTCCAAATACAATTGGACTACAAAGCATTAATGCTTTACTTAAATTAAGAGAGATAACTATTTTATTACACTTTATTATCTTTAAAGTACTCGGTCCGGACAGACAATTACAAGTTTATAGAGAATCGCCCATACATATATATATATGTATAGGACTAAATTTGTACCAAACAATAGCGGTCAATTTAGAAGTGTGGACAAATTTACAGGTTTTACTGTAAGGTGAAATTAAATATTTCATAAAACAGAGCGATGAAGTTTTATTTTAATAACTGTTACGCAGCAGTAATTTGAGTTGATACGACTGCGCATAGAAAAAAAGAAGGGTGACTTTTAGGACATTTTTCTTTCTTATTTAGGAGAAAGACGGATGTTTTCACTTTTCACTCCGCAGGTTGATCATTTCTTTCAAAAACACTAAGAGTGCTAAAATGTAACCGAAAATTACCACTAAAAATATTCCAGAATAATGCTCCACGGACAAAGAGCGGACATTGTGCTCTCTCTTAAGCTGCAGTTTTTCTGCCATCTCATAGCGAAAAAAGTAATCTGAAATTATTTTGTTTGGGATGCCAGTTTCAACCATTCTCTTTATGACTCTATCTAAAACGCTTCTGCAACAAAAACCTTTTCTCATATAAATTGACACCCAGCCAGTGTAAAAGAAATCTTTCGAAACGATTACTGGCCAGGTATGTTCTAACAAGGCTTTTGCTGCTATTAAAACGTTTTTACTTTTGCTGAAGACATATTTTAATTTCTCGCTGGTAATATCCGTTTCCGCGTGGCTTTTCTCTATGCATTCGGCTACTTTCCCGAAATGTGAATCTCCGCTCTTCAATAGTTCCAAATAAGTCGCTCCTTTTGGAACAAAGCAGTTCCACTCTTCTTGCGCAAGTACTTTTAACAGATCTGCAGTCGTTTCCGGACCCCATTCTCTTAAAGGACGGTACAGGAAGGATAAAAACACAGCATTGTAAAAGTAGTATATGACAGTGCAGCATAGAAGCCATGTAGCTATGAAAATCTTATTGCCCAAATTTAAATTGAACCTCATCACCATCGATTGCCGCAAAAAAGACTTGTAAAATAGAAAAATGGCTTCTCTTAGGCAAAATTTCGAGTTGATATTCATTAACCTGAAGATAATTGACATCAGCATGAGTGTACAAATCAAGCAAATCCAAACCGAGATGGCGAAAGGATAAAAAAACGCACCAATTTTGGATTTAAGGGGCGGGATCTTTGTTGCGAAGACCACAGTTTCGTAATTATATGGAAAACCATAGTTAATATCCCTTGCCCGGTGTTCCGTTAACAAAAGACTGCAAACTGCAATGTCGACTTCTCCTCGGTCCACCATACCCAGGCATCCAGTCCATGATCCATTGTCTAACATGATACCAAACTCAGCATCTTGTGGTACATGTATTTCTAAACTTAAATCCAACTGCTCAGACAGAAATTTTACAATTTCTGCTTCGACTCCGCCACCGAGTTCGTAATTCCCAGAAGGGTTCAAGCTTGCATTAAAGACGTGTAACATAGGCAGCAAGGCCACTTTCAAAGGCTTCGGAAATTCAACCATTGAAATTGTGCTGTTGGCAACAAAGCAATTTTAAATACGCATTCTCAGCGTTTGAAAACGACAGTAAAAATGTTCCAATCTAGTAAGTAACAGTGTGCTTATACGTAAGCAATAACATTAACGGGTTTCGCTCTTGCCTCGGTAATATTGAATACAATTTAGAGAAAATAAATAAAAGCAATAAATAAGTTCCTGACACGTGTCAATAAAGTACAGCTATTTATGTCACAAGACACATTGATGCTTCGATCAGTTTGAATTATATTTCACAATAACGACGTTGCGTGACATTTTAATTAGTATTCCTACAATGGCAAACGACTGTGCCATCTTTATTTATTACCACTATGCGTGATCATGACGCTTTTTTCAAACATGAACTTTTTCCTGAGCTTTGAATAAACTGTTCTAATTTTTGATCATTGAAAAGGCCCCTAGTATATATTTGGCACTGTTTAGACGTTCATTTAGAACTTTTTCCCGATAAATGAAAATACGATACATACGCCTCACGCTATGCTTGTTTAGGAACTTTGAATATTTTATTGAGTACAATGTATTCCACAAAAGTGTGAAAACTTTATAACTGAATAATTTTATAAAAATTGAAAAACAAATACTCATTGCCAGAATAAATGTAGGTAAGCATGATAAACATCACAAAACTGTTGCTTTTTCTGTTTAAAATTTATATTTTGGAAAAGGGCCCGTCCGTAAATGATGTAAATAAAAATTCTTAGAGAGTATACAGTTTATAAAAATTGAATAAAAAGTGAGAAACTCACATTTATAGAAAAAGGGTACCTTAAGGTAGCTTTGAGAGAAAAAAAAAATCACTAAAAGAATTACAAAAATATAGAGGGTGTCAAAAAAGTTGCTCAAACCAAGATTAAAAAAAAAAAAGAAAAGCGAAAAAAAAAAAAAATACAGTATAACAGTGTCGTTAAATGGTAGTACTATATTTGAGACAATAGTAATGGTAGAAATTTAAGTTTCGAGTCGCATTCCCTTTAGAGTCAGATCATCTTTTGGTGCACGATGGAAACTGGAGAATGTTTTTTTCCATCTCAAAGAGTTTTCCTGCTGTAGCAGTATTTCGCAACAAAAGGATTCATAATAAACAAGTGACAGTTCGAATTCGAACAGAAAGAAGAGTTTTCAAATGTGGTATGGTTGACATATATGATTATCGGACTAATTCTGTACCTGAAAATGGCGGTTAACTTACAAGGGTGGTTAACTTTACAGGTTTTACTGTATGTTGAAATTTATTACTTCACGAAACGCGGTGGTGGAGTTTCATTTTAATAACTGTAACGCAGCAATAATTCGTATATGTATCGGAGTTAACTGGTCACATTTTGAATATCTACTCTAGGTATTAGGGATGCACCGATTAATCGGCAGTACCGATTAACCCTCGTGGGTTCGTTGGGGTCATATGTGACCCCAATGCAATTTCTGTTTAATATATTTTGTTAATCAATGGCAATCATTTGTTAATCAATGGCAATCATTTTGTCAATCATTTGTTTTCAATGGCATTTTGTGGCTTTTATTCTTCTAGTTTTCTATTCAAAATAATGCTATTATTGTGTTTTATTTTTCCCGAATTGCATTTTTTGCACATAAGACCCTTGGGGTCACTTTTCCAGAAGGCCAAAAAAAGAGGACGTTGCAACTTTTGTCCAAGAGAACTGGACAGAAAATGCATTGAAAAATGTCATAAGTGTTTGAAATTCACTTGCAAAAATCATGTTTTTTCAGGTCTGTAACAGATGTAAATAAATCTACAGTTATTGTAAGTTTTGCTCTAAAATTATAATTTTAATTCATAAACTAAATTTTACTTTAATTGTATCTTTTTATTTTTTGTTTTTTTAGCATTAAAAAGTGTGTGAACTTAAATAATGCATGTAACATTCAATAATTATAATGAATTAATTAAAGGAAGCATTGGGGTCGTTTATGACCCCAAGGGTCTTGAGTGTAACTGAAATGGGAGGGACCCACGAGGGTTAATCGGCCATAATCGGCCACTTTGCCGATTATTAATAATCGTCAAAATTGGGCCGATTAATCGGCTGAAAAATATATTTTTTAAATATTATTCTTTAAAGTGTACCTTCTCTAAGAAACTATGTACTTGATTTTATTGACAGTAATAATAATCCTCATAGTTGATATTAAGTTTTTAATATATTTATTCTCCTGCTTTGAATTAAATATACACATAGACAATGTTGCAACATTTTTCATGTGCGACAGTTCTTTCCTTAGTACTGTGTTAGGTAACCTCTAATTTTCAATGAATAAAAGTCTTGAATTAAATTGCTACTGATAAAATTGAAAATTAAAAGTACTCCTAAATTGTGGAGTGCTCATCACAGACCCTCCCCCCTTTTTTTAAGTTTTTATGTCCAATTAATATAATTAACAATATATTAATGTAATATTATTGACAATAATATGTAAATCGGTTCTAAGAAATTTAATAAAATACTGAAATTATTTTGTGAAAATTAAGAAAATGGAAAAAAAATCTTCTCAGAAATAAATTACTTACTACTTCTAAACTCGGAATTGTATAAGAGAGAAAAAACAGTGATTATGAAATCGTAGTATTAAAAACAATCATTCTTATTATTAATCGGCTCAGCCGATTAATCGGCCGATTATCAACAACCGATTAATCGGTAATAGGCCAATTTGCTTATCGGTGCATCCTTACTTGGTATGCCGAGCTTTCTGCACGTGTATAATATACGTTAATTTGGGGTTGCCTGATTTTCCGGACACCTTGTAATAGTGTGGAAACTAGAAGGGCTTGATTTACACAATTCCGATATTGCAGTTATTTCATGAGGAAACAAGCAGTTGTGTCATAATGCCTAACCTTTCATAAAGTAGCAGAGTTTCTCAACTCGTGGTACGCTCACCGCCGGTGGTACCCGACTTGCTAAATGGTGGTACGCGAAAAATAATCAGTAATGGAGGACACAAATGACAAAACTATAAGTCATGAAAATTATTTTAATTAATAATATCACACAGTTAAGTCGTTTTCATACAGATGGGGTACAAAATAATACAAACAATGTGAAAAGCATGAGATATTTCACACCTGCAGTACAGCCGTGCCACCAGCAACAGAAGTGAGCCACCTAGTAGTCCTGGATCTGACAGCACTTCTGTAGGAATGTTTGAGTGCGGAGAATTTTTTTTTTCAAAAAGGCTTAGTTGGTGTCCTAGGAAGTATTTTGGACTCGGGTGGACATCCGCCACCTGGTGCGTTTTTTTGCTATGACGTCATCAAAGATGGTGGTCGCTCGCTCCCATAAATGCTATATAAATGCTCAACACTTCGGTAGGAAATTTAAGTAGGGAGAATTTATTTTCAAAAATGTTTAGTAGGTGTCCCAGAAAGTCTTTCAGACTCGGGTGGACATCCGCCACCTGTTACATTTTCCCATTATGACGTCATCAAACATGGCGGTCGCTAGATCCTATAAATGCTCATAGGGTCATTTTCAAAATTTGCTTACATTTGCTGTCCGGAGGTTAAAAAGACGATTTTGAAGCATAACTTATATTTTAAATTCAATGCGAATAATTATTTTCTGCAAGAAATACCCCCAAAAAAATTCTATCACTCAACAAATTATTGAAATTTATTTATTTATTTTTATATAAGTCTTTAAAAATGAGAATCAAGGCAAAAACGCTTGTCCATTTCCAATTTTCGCAAGTTCAACTATTTTTTTCCTATACTTAATGGTCAAAAAAAGTAAATGCGACATATTATTTTTATATATTGACTATTAGTATATGGTATTCATGATAAATATTGACAATAGTAATTTTATTTCAATAAGAAATGTATGAATATATTTTGTCCGGAAGTTCTTGTCAAGTCCGTTACCCTAAGATTATTTTAGCTAAAAAAAGGTATTTATTGAGTCAAAAGATGGTAACGCGTATTCAGTTAACTTAACAAATTAGTGACGTAACTATTTTGTACCATTTTGTTTCCCTAAGTCGAGAAGTATTGCTGTGGCGTTTCTCACAAAAATTTTTCCAGGTGCGTATTTTTATTCTTTGTCAAGTCCGTTACCAAAGATTTTAGTATTAATTTTTACTTTTTCTAAACTTTTATCCCTAAATATTGTTCCTTATACAACTCTAAGAAAATGCATATTGTAGTTCAATTTTTAAATTCGACAACCTAGCCATAATTTGACATTTTGGTTGAAATGTCAAGTCCGTTACTGGTCAAATCCGTTACCAAATGTCAAATTCGTTACCATAGAGTTTTTGATCAATATTTTAATCATCACAAACATCGTTTTAAGCTTCAGGGCGCAAATAATTTCAAATGAAGTTGGTTCTAGACTCTATGATATAGTTTAAAAGTGAGATTTCATATTGATTTTGTATGGTAATGGACGACAATTTTCCTTGCAACTTACAGTTTTACTACAGCATTTGAATACTTAATTATTCATCAAAGTGTACAACAACCAGTTACTTTTTTACACACCTACAATATGTGACTAAACATCTGTTAGTGTTTCTAAAAGAAAATAGCAAGTTAAAAAAATTACTTAAAAATTTTGAAATGTAAGCATATGGTGAAAATGACCCCATATCTATGTTAATACTTGACCGATTAGCATGAAAATTGCAAAATTCTTTACTTATTTGTCTGATGCTTATTTGTCTTTAAGCTGCACTGTTAGAAATTTACTTGAAAAAATGATTAAAAATCAATTTATTGTTTTTTGTTTCCTTTTTATTTTCAGCTACCAACGCTTAACCATAAAAAATGGTATACACGCTTCTATTTGGGCGAGAAAATAATATGTGCTAATTGACCGCTTCTGGCATGCCAAAATATATAACTATTACAAATCAGAACAAGAAGTTCTGTCAAGAACTAAACGAGCCTACTTTCCCATACATCAACATCGGCATTGTAGCATCTGATCAATATTCTCTTGATTATCTGAAACTAAAAATTATGTCAAACATATCTTTATAGCACTTAAAGCTGATTTCTGAAAGCAAAATATACCCCTCTCATCAGATAAAATAGACACGTAAAAAGTAAATAAACGAGTCAATAAAGTTTTGTCGCACCTTTTAAAGAATGTAACTGTTATAGTTCTTCCGTAGAAAAATTCCACAATCGTTTTCAAAAGAAAAAATAAATAAATAAATAAAATAAAAGTACAAAGAACTTCAAAACACATTTTATCAAAGAAAGAAAAAAAACTTGTTCGTTAATAAAATGTCTTGAATTTCATTTTTAATCCGTTGCCAGTTGTTAAATATAAATAAGGAATAAAATGCTCTCGTGAATGAAAAATTTTTGTTAACAAAAAAAATCGTCTGATAAAAAAAAATAATAATAAATTAAACAAACAAATAAATAAATAAACAAAAAATCGTCTGCCCAGTCAGTCATTTTTCTGAGCCTGCATTTCTGCCATGTTTGCGGAGTCGGAGTCGGAATCAGAGTCCTCACAGAAGATTATTCAGAAAAGTACTTTACAATACATTATTTATCAAAACCATTTTCTTACAAAGTTAGTTTGAAGGAAATCCGCCTTGAAGTTCAGAATCAACATTCAATTGAAATTTCTCCGTAGGCGCTCATGTTAAAATTTTTTCTGAACGGTTCATCATTGAACGAAAAATGGTTCAAATTGAAAAGTGAAATATAGGAATGAGCCTCTCCGAGATCTTTCGAACAAAAAAAAGTTTATTCAATTCGGACGGTTCACTTAAAAGTTATTATGTGGGGAAAGGTTGTTTGAACGGTTCAATGTTGAACAAAAAAAATGTTCAAACTGAAAATTTAAATACGGTAATGAAGCACCCTTACCGAGACCTTTTGAACAAAAAAAAGTTTGTTTAAATCGGACTGTTCATTCAAAAGTTATTAGGTGTGAGAGCTTGTTTGAACGGTTCAATGTTGAACGAAAAATTGTTCAAATCGGAAATTTAAAAACGGGGATGAAGTATCCTTGCCGAGATCTTTCGAACAAAATTAAGTTTGTTTAAATCGGACGGTTCACTCAAAAGTTATTAGGGGTGAGAGCTTGTTTGAACGGTTCAATGTTGAACGAAAAATTGTTCAAATCGAAAATGTAGATACGGGAATGAAGTACCCTTGAAAAGATCTTTCGAACAAAAAAAAGTTTGTTCAAATCGGACTGTTAACTAAAAAGTTAATATCGAGGGCCAGGTTGTTTGAACGGTTCAAAGTTGAACCAAAAATTGTTCAAATCGAAAAATCAAATATGGGAATGAGCTGTACTCGCCGAGATCTTTCCAACAAAAAAAAATTTGTTCAAATCGGAATGTTCATTCAAAAGTTATTAGGGGGGGACAGACAGACCGACAGACCGACCGACCGACCGACCGACAGACCGACACACAAATTCCCCATCTCAATACCCTACTTTCAAATTTTTAATTTTTCGATATTCATTTCATTTTTTTATTTCTTTTTGACTTTTTTTTACTTGGCGATATTTTTTTTACTTGGCGATATTTTTTTTACTTGGCGATATTTTTTGGACTTGGCGACATTTTTTAAATCCATTAAGCCAATTTTAATGCTTTTTTCGTCTCTTTTATTTTTAACGGGAAAGTAGGCTAAAAAAGGTCCTGCTTCTCCAAACGATTTCAAAGAAAATTTAAATTCATTTAAAATAGATGTGAATGAGACGAAATACGAAAATTCGGACATGTTATAGCAGTTTAGGAGAATTACTTGATCTTTTTTACACAGTTCTGATGATAATGTTGATTATGAGTTTTCTACTCTGAAAGGATAATTGAAGAACCGCTTGTAGCATCCTATAGTGCTGAAGGTACACTGTGCAAAAATATTATCTCAATTAATGGCCCGTAGCATTCTTTGTACTAGAAGATGACAAATTCTCAATGTCAATGTTCATCACATGAGAATACGGCGATAATCTAAGTTCATCTAAAAGTGTACCGAATGACATTTTTCGTAATACGTGCACAAAGTGTTCTTTTACAGATTTTCGAATTTGCTCCACGTATTCCAGTCTGATGATACTCCAAATTCTCCTAATATCTCATAAAATCACGATAAGGAGCTACTTTTTTGGTGTAAAACGTACGCCAGTAATTTTATTCAGATAGTGGGTGAATATTTGGAAGGTAATCACCTGTTTTGCTGTGAATATTATGAAAAGACAGAAGTAGCGTAGAATCACCAACTCCAGTGCTCCTCCGAAGTTCCTGAACCCCCAATCAATGCATCAAAGTATACCAGTAAAACAAAGCTAACCCCATTATTCTTGAAGTCTGCTTCCTCTGATGTCAAGCAATAAAGTCCAGGTCTTTCCACATTGTGATATCAGTTTGTTTCATGAAGATGCCAAAAAAGCTCTTAACTAGGAAAAGCAGAGTAGCATCTTGAGATATTTTAATAACATGTATGACAATATTGCTGCCTTGTTTCTGCAAGACTTTTTAGAAGAAAATTTGCTCTAACTCAAGAAATACAATAGACTGTTCTACAGCTCTTTGTGATTATCCCAATATATGATTTAAAAAGAAAAGAACAGGAACTGCTTTGGCAAAAGTTTTGATTTTATTTGTCATAACCTTTCATACACAGGACGTTCACTATATAACAGGACTTTTCGTTAGACTTAAACAAGGTTTCTTCTCTTTTGCCATAAGATTTTTCTAGCTCTTTTAACCATGCACCTTTTTGCAATTTTAACATAAACCCCTGATCATTAAACAATGAACAGTTTTCAGATAGTGCATACTGAAAGAGCTCTTCCACGACGTCAGACGAACAAGTTAAAACTTTTTGCATCGTGCTGTGAAGCAAATTGTTTGACTTATTTTTAGTGGCTTTTCCTGAAGCATACTGTGCTTTGTTGCAATGAAATGCAGGATATACTGCTTTATGAATTTAGCTTGAGAGATCTTGACTCTTTTTTCAGTGCATCGTGTTAAGCGCAGTGTACAGTACCTGCCTTCAGTCAACAGTAATTAGTTCAATATATTTTTCATTGTATCTTGTGAAGTCATAGTTTTTGTTAGTAGATAGTGCGATGTATAGGAGGCACGTTAAACAAATTACTTTTTTGCAGTATATATTTAAGCATTAAGACGCTTTTGCATCTAAGTTCTGAGTTAGCTTCTTAGAAAATTCATGGTAGATGTTCAAACCCTTTCTCTTTTGGACTATATAATTATTATTCATTTAAAAATAAAATATTACATTGAAATGTCATCCACATGCCCTGTCCCATAGGTGCAATTTTCACAATCAATGGAATATAGATTAAAAAAAATAAGTTATTTTTTTCTCAAGAGTTTTTTATTTATAAATGTGAATGTGTGCAAGAAGTGAATCACAAAAAAAGCTAAATAATGTGGAAATAATATCTCTAAAAGTTAATCTAAACTTTGTCCCAGCGATTATCAATCATCCACATGTCTGAAAAGTATAGATATTTTTCTCTGAAATGTTTTATTTCAAAATCTGGCAAACACATCTTAAAATAAAGCATGGAACTTTGTTATTCGTGGCTGAAGATTAATTTTGCTGTTCTGCAATTACTTTTTGATAAAAAGCAAGCTAAACTCAACTTTCAAGGCGAGTGTTTTTCATCTTTGTCATTAACATGGCCTGCAGAATGCAAGTAAAATGTACATGTAAATAAATTTTGATAATGAATAGTCCTAAGGCTTACATTTGTTGGTTCTTATTCGAAGCAAGACCGCAAAATATTCAGAAATGACTTTTTGAGAACACATTACTTGTGTTTTGTCATCCACATGCCTTTTTTCTTATGTCATTCACATGCCCAATATGAGACACTTGGATGAATCAAGAACCAAACTATGACAGTACAATGTTTAAAAATTATGTCTAAGGGCCCTGCTCGACATTGACGTAAAGCAGAAAAATAAAGCAGAAACGTAAAACGGACTAAATGGTGTTCCTATGGAAAGTACCCGGATTTTCGGCTTCGGCCTTCGGTTTCGGTCGCGTTTTACGCTGATGTGGAGCAGGGCCCTAACAGTTTACAGGTTAAAAAATTTCATTAATATACCTATTGTGTTTGTGTTATTCACATACTTATTGTGTTATTCACATACCCATTGTGTCATCCACATGTCCTTTTTATCATTCACATATGACTTCAAAAAAATTAAAATCCAAAAATACAATAAAATACAAACATTTAAGCTCTGCTGATATTCTATTTTAATTATGCAACTTATAAAGTACTTTGCTGATTTTTTTTTCAGCAAAGATCTTTTGCTGATTTTTTAAATTAATTTTTTGAAATCTACATGTTAGAAATATTCCCGTATTTGTAGAATCACCCACTACACAAATAAAAAATCAGAATACATTGATATGATTTCTTGTCATGATGTGGAAATTACAAAGCCATCTTTTACATGTAATTTAACACAATATTTACAAAGATTACTGAAAGCTGAGAATTTAAATATGATTTCTGAATGTGCTCTTTTTAAATTTCCATTCAAGGCTCAATCAGTTGAGAGAGCTGTCAAATAGGTCACAAGCTCTTCAAAATTGGTATGTAATCACAGGAAAAGAAAAAGCTTAGTAAAAACGAGGATATCTGATAGAAATAGTTGATCAATTTATGACACAAAGGAACAACTTAACTGTTAAAGACATATCTAAGAAATGTAAATACGTGCTCGCATTTGTTGGAAGGAAGGGCTAACTTGTAGGACTCGAAGTGCGGTCACTTCCTCGTGGTGAGTCCTGGGTAGTTCCATATGAGCTAGCGACGAGTTGCACGGTTCAATGTAATAACAAAATGGATAAAATCAGGTTTGAAGACACTTCAAGTGATCATTGAGAGGAAATACTGAGTTAAAAAACTTTGAAAATATTAGAAATTTTGGGAAATTTGACGAACTTAGAGCGTAATGCACGAACTGAAACACATGATCTAAAATGGTTTAAAAGAATTCCTTGTATATTTTAAACCTTTTTCTTCCATTTAATTAATAGCCACCTGTCACTAGTTTTATTATTTGCAATACTAAAAAAAAAAAAAAAAAAAAAAAAAAAATGAAAAAAAAATGAAAAATTGAAAAATCTAAAAAAGAATCGAAAATATTTTACAGAATTGTTACTTAGCCTCATTCACAGTAAATGAAAGGTACCCGTTTACGAAAATCAAAAATTCACTCTACACTCAAATAATCTACTGCACATGCCCCCTAAAATCCGCTGCTGCCTTTTTTCCCCCTCTTACAGCGTCACACAATTTGTGGATGACCCAAACTTGTTTCGCAATTATTTTAAAGTTTATTGCCGTTAATATTGATTTAAACACATTAACATTTTGCTTGAAGTGGTTTATCTTTCAGAGCTATCATTTCCCCTCTGTCTGAATTGTCAATAAGCTATTTTAAGAATAATTATATTTCCATAAGGCAAAGTTTCAAGTAACTAGTACAGAATAGTTGCGAGGAAGGACAAATAATCATATTTTTGTGATCTTTTGCAAGACCTAAAACCCAAAAATAGTTTTAAGGGTAAAATTTTAAAATATTTTTACACTTATAATCATATTTTTTTTACACTTATGTTAATACACTTATAAAAATATTCCTCATCTGATAGGAGACCGGGAGCTCCGTTTGAAATGGTAGTCCTGAAAACGGAGTTTTAGATGGTCTCAGATGATCTTATCGGAAAGAAAGGCTCGCGGAGGGGGGGGGGGGCTTCAAGAAACATTTTAGAAATTGAGGTCTTAAAATGGCGATTAAAGGCAAAATTTATTGACGTTAAGGCAATTGATGGGTGATACGGCTTAAGGGCTGTCCCCAATCGATTTTTTTTAAACATAGAGCAAAACTAATCCTCCCTCTCCCTCGATTTTTCGAAATTGACGTTCAAAATACGTAAACTACAGGCAAGTTTTGACGTTTTTACTAGGAGAGGTGCTGGAAACATTTCGAAGAAAGGCCTAAAATAAACGGGAATGGTGGGGATAACGATCTACAATACGCCCCCAGATTTTTTTCGAGTCCTGTAGACTCGACAACAACGTTAGGAAAATTGATGGGGTTCTGGATTATCACCAAGATTTTTTTCGAAATTGAAGACCTTAAAACTCAACTAATGGCAATTTCTGACGTTGGGGGAAAATGTCTTGATTTATCTGCCTATTCTCCGGGGCTAGGAATTCGAAAACGAACAGTACATGTATGGTTTTATCTATACGAAATTTTAGATATCTTGTAAGATGCGTTTGTTACGGAGTCAAGAAACCTTCATATAAATACTGTTTCCAGGCCCGTCATTTCAAGTTTTTTCAAGGGGAGGGGTGCAAAGGGTAAAAACACAATACAATTCACCAGAAAACAGCAAAAACTCACGATTTCTCAAAGTGAGGGGGGGGGACAATTGACCCCCTAAATGTTGTGCCTGACTGTTTGTGGAAATCTTCAAAATTTCACTGTATTTTATAGAACTAGAGCTCATGTTCACAACGCATAATATTCATACAACAAAAAAAGGATCTGGCATATTTCGAGTTTTTGTAGGCTGTTTTGCGCAGCAAATAATGCTTTTATTAAAATGGAATTGCCTTTTTGTGTATTTTATATGATGTTTAACTACATGTATTCTGTTAATGAGTATTTCTTCTGCAATTTTTATAAAATTATTCACTATTTTAAGTCTTCAATTTTTTTCCCCGGCAGATAGTTTAGTTAATCCAATATTCAAAGTATCTAAAAAAGCATAGCGTGTGGCTTATGCATCTTACTTTTCATTCATCAGAAAAAAATCGAAATAAATGTGTAAAACGTGCTGAAGATATAATAGGTCTTTTTAATGAGTAAAAATAATAATCGTTGACTCCAAACTCAGAAACATGTTCATGCTTCAAAAAAAGCTTCATTATTACGCATATTGATCATAAATATAGATGCAACAATCGTTTGCCATTGTAGATATGCTAATTAAAATGTCCTGTAAGGTCGTTATTCGAAAGTTTCGGTCAAAATTATCGAAGCATCAATGTGCCGCTGTGTTTGAGTATAAGTAACTATACTTTATTGAAAAGTGTCAGGAACTTATTCGTTGTTTTTTTTTTTTTTTTGTATTCAATGTTGCCGAAATAAGGGCATAACTCGTTAATATTATTGCTTACGTATAAACACAATGATACTTACTGAATTGAAAACATTTTTATTGTCGTTTACAGACATTGAGAATGTTTATTTAGTGTTGTGTTGTTGCCTACAGCACATTTCCAATGGTTGCATTTCCGAAGTCTTTGAAAGTGGTCTTGTTGCCTATGCTACACATCTTCAATGCGAGTTTAAACCCTTCCGGGAATTATGAACTCAGTGGCGGAGTCGAAGCAGAAATTGTGAAATTTCTTTCAGAACAATTAGATTTAGGTTTAGAAATACACGTACCACAAGACGGTGAATTTGGTATCATGTTAAACAATGGATCATGGACTGGATGCATGGGGTTGGTGGACAGAGGAGAAGTCGACATTGCAGTTTGCAGTCTCTTTTTAACAGAACATCGGGCAAGACATGTTAGTTATACTTTTCCATACAATTTGGAAACTGTTGTCTTCGCAACTAAGGTCCCGCCACCCAAATCAAAAGTTGGCGCATTTTTCTACCCTTTCACTATTACAGTATGGGTTTGCTTGGTTTGTATTCTAGTGTTTTTATCAGTTACCTTTACGTTAATGAACACCAAATCGAAGGTTTACCTAAAAGATGCCATTTTTCTAATTTGCAGAATATTTCTACGACAATCGACGACAATGAGGTTAAATTTAAATTTTGGTAATAAGGTTTTTATAGCTACATGGCTTTTATGTAGTACTGTCATATACTACTTCTATAATGCTGTGTTTTTATCTTTCTTTCACCGCCCTTTGAGAGAATGGAGTCCGGAAACGACTGAGGATCTGTTGCAAGTACTGACTCAAGAAGACTGGAACTGCGTTGTTGCAAAAGGTTCGATTTATTTGGAACAATTCAAGAGCGGAGATGCACATTTCGGGAAAGTAGCCGAATGTGTAGAAAAAAGTCACGCGGAAACTGATATAACTAGTGAGAAAATAAAATATGTCCTTAGCGAAAGTAAAAACATTTTAATAGCAGCAAAGGACTTGCTAGTACATACCTCGCCAATATTCTTTTCGAAAGATTACTTTAGCACTGGGTTTGTGTCAATTTATATACGAAAAGGTTTCTGTTGCAGAAGTTTTTTAGATAGAGTCATAAAGAGAATGATTGAAACTGGCATCCCAAACAAAATAATTTCAGATTATTTTTTTCGCTATGAGCTCCCAGAAAAATTACAGCTTAAGAGAGAATACAGTGTCCAGCCTTTGTCAGTGGAACATTTTTATGGAATATTTTTGGTTACCTTTTAGCACTCTCAGTTTTTTTGAAGGAAATAATCAACAGGAGGAGTGAAAAGTTGAACACTTCTCGTCAAAAAATCCAGCTTTCTCCCACTCTAACAGATAGAAAAATATCTTAAAGGTCATCCTTTTTTCTCCTCAATACGCAGCTATAACAGCTCAAATAACTGTTGTTTTAAAGTTATTAAAACATATCATATCACCGTGTGCATTAATTTTGGCATATTACTTATGTAAAATTATGCCTCATAAATATAAAACCGCTTTAATGGAGGACTTTTAAGGCTGACAACTCTAGATTTGTTTGTTGTGTTTGAAGTGAATGACGAAGATTAGGCAATGTTCAACATTTACTTGCTTTCGCAAGAAACAACTGCAATTTTGGAATTTTAAATCAGAACCTTTTTATCACACAGTAATACATGATTGCGATGCTTAATTCTGCAATTTTTTTTTTTGAAAGCTACTGAAAGGTATTCTTTCTATAAATGTGAAGTTTTCACTTGTTATTCAATTTTTATAAACTGTACTCTCCATGAGAATTTTTGTACTTGCCGTTATTGACTTACGTAGAATAAATGTTGTTAATTTCATTGCAATAATTTTTTTAAAAGCGCAATATTATTCTGCAGTTTGAAAAACACAAACGCATGTTTTAAACTTTGTTATTCGTAACACTACGATTTTATACTCATGAGTAAAAGCTAATAATTCTAGAAGAGCAAAATATTCGATTTCGCATTTTGAATTTTATTTGTTTTGTTTCAACTTATCATATGTATGTCTGAAGTTTATCCCCACTACCCCAAATGCTTCAAATGTATCCACGTAAAGCAACATCATGAACCAATTTTTATTTCCTCGATTTTTTTTGCCTTCTTGGTGGACATTCGTTTCGCGATTCGTGCCCGTGGGTCACCGAACCCATGACCTTCTATTTCCGAGTCCGATGTCTCATCCACTAGGCTACCTTCGACCTTATTTGAACTATGTAAGTTACAAGTTAAAAAATATTTGCGATTGTACAAGAGTTAATTATGCAACAAGATGAAAATTTAAAAGTTAATTACAGGTTTTCTGACATTATTTTATCTTTTGAAAACACAAACATATTACTAGTACTTTTGCAAAGTAACATATATGAAGACTATAAATACTGTTATATAAATTCGATTGTATCAAAGTTATAAGTAATACTTTATTGAGTAAAATAAACTGAGCAAAGAAAAAGAAAAAAATTAATATTAGAGATTAATATTATTTTGTTTTTGGTACATTTTTGGTGCACGTTCGAAGGAAATTTTTCTGTAAGTTCACATGCAAACTAGATACACAATTAGATTAGTTACCAGAACTATTAATAGATGGTGATATTTAATGTGGTCGGCAAACGTCAACGTGTGCACGATATTAATTTTCAAACAAAGAGACAAAATAAAGTTATTTACACTGCGAATCGATAGATGGCGACACTACTTTTAACTGGATCCTGATTAGTGGAATCAAGTTGCTTTCTCTTTTTTTTTGGTTTTGGTGGTGGTGGTGTGGGGGGTGGGTGGTAACGTCTTAATTTATGAATGCCCATAATGTGGGGCCTGGGGGGGGGGGGGATGAGTGCTCAAAAATTCAAAAACATGAAAAGATTTCTTCTTCAGCCGTTGATGAATAAGTTATTAAATATATCAAATTTTAACAATTCTAATCTGCACCCTGATATTACTTTCCATGGAGAAAATATCCTGTTAAACCACGGCAAAAATATCTGAGCATTCCCCCTTAAAATTTCACATATGGGAGTCCATGCTGTAGTTGAATAGGGGGGGGGGGTTCCCCAAGTCTGTAAACTTTTACCATAAGTTGTTAATGCTCCGTAAGCAGAAAAAAAAAACCCTTTGAAGTCCAATTCTTTCTCTATAGGTAAATTTTTAACTGTCAGCGAGTCTTTTTTTTTGCAAAAATAAAAAAGAAAGAAAGAATGCAAAAACAAGCGAGAAAAGAAAAAGCAAAAGGAAAAAAAAGAAGGGGGGAGGGGAAACGCCTCACACTGGTCCGCGAAACTTTTTCAAAAGGTTTTGCTGGTCCGCCGCTTAAAAAACACAAGTTGTAGCGAAGGCAGATTGTTTTCTCCCCACTAACACTGTACTGACAAAGAAACGGCTTTTACGGAATCCCTTTATTTTTATTGAGAAATTACACATGAAAATTTCCATCAGCCATTTTTCTGGATTCTTTCGGACTGTTGGCGCTCAGAAATCAAAGCGAAGTGCACGGATAAAGGCAGATGATACAGAATTACATGTGACTGAAATACGAATAGCGTGCGTTAGACGGCATCGTGCTAATAACAGTCTCTAGTAGGGTGGAGTGTAAAATTTATTCTTTTCGATTGTTTTGCTGGCTGGTATTTTATGTGTTCGAAATTTCGGAGAAACAAAAAATATCTTTCGTCTCAATTTCGTTAAAAGTCTTTCTGTCGAATGTCAAATTAAAAAAAAAAATCACTTTTATTATCGTAGATTATTAAACTTTCAGAAAATAAAAATAGTAAATAAATGTTTAAAATAATATAGTTTAATTATTCGTAATTATAAACTTCTTTCAAGTACTGTTGCATATTCTTCGCCTTATTCCTTCTAAGTATCTAAGCTTGGACTCAAAAACTATTTGTGAGGACTCAACTATATGAAATTTTTAACGTATAAAGCATGCATTTACAGCATTACGTTTTGAAAAACTTTCGTGTTATGCTGTAGCCGAAGATGAGTTCAACGTAAATAAAGTAATAAATACCAGGATATTTATTGATTTACGTTGCGTGGTCGTACATTACAAAAAGGTTTGAAAGGAGTGCATGGTAAAAAATGACTGAATCGTGCAATTTAGTTACAGGCCCAATCCATGTGACGGAACAGGACATTTGGAGCAATCTTGTCAGTAGGTTTTGTTCCATAAATATAAATAAAACAAGCTTGGATTTTTTCCGTTCCCAGCAACAATAAATAATGTTTACAATAATTACGTAAAAATTTAAAGTTAGTCATTTTTAAGAAAATAAGTGAATTATAAGCAATAAAGCACCTGTGATGGAATTGGACTCATATAGTCCAGTTTTCGTCACATCCATTATATTGCTTTTCATTGAATTATCTTCTTTCAGTCTATCAACTTTTAACTTTCTATGTAATTCTTATGACAAATCTTTACTGTTGACACCAATAAAGAAATTCCTAGTTGTTTTATTTGTACTTATTGAAACAAAACCCATTGATAAAACTGCTCAAAATGTCCTGTTCCATCGCATGGAATGACCCTACAGCATTTAAAATATACGGTGGTGTAGTAGAATAAATAATATTAATGTATAAAATTATGAAATAGAATTGAAAGGAATTAGGATATTGCAATATTAGAATTCACTAAACGAGTGCGAATATTGCTATTACATTTATACTTCTGGTTATTCCAGTGGCTGCGCACTCATCCTTTTCTTTCTCTCAAACCTCAAACGCATGGCAAGTATTCACACGGGGCAAAACGTAAGTTTGGTGAAAGTTATAAGGAGCGCTTCTTGAATTATACCGCTGAATTTATTTTACATTCTGTTAATTTCAAATGAAATCAAAATTGCATGAGAATGGGTAAAAAAAATATTTTTGCAGGAAGAAGATGCACAAGCATAAATTTATATCTCTGCCTGTTAAATTGATTGCCTTTACCGGACCATCCACAAAAGCTGGAAGAGAAGACTGTGATTCATAGGCTAAAAATCATTACCTACTGCGCAAAAGTTGCATTTATCATGGTCTAAAATATATTTGTAGGACCAAGGGCCATGCACTGGAATCTCAACCAGTAGCTAATTTTTTTTTTCAATTCTTTCTTTTCACGGACTGAACAAAAAAATCTGCATAAACTAAATGAAAAGCAACTACAAACGGACCCGCTTAATGGAATAGCCATCTAGCCACGAAAAATATTCTCATTAACGGGACATTCCCTTATCAAGGATCAAAATAATACACTACATTGGTTTTATACATTGAAAATGTAATATATTAAGCGGGATATCCTTTTAAGCGATATTCTAATAAGCGGGTTCGACTGTATTTTCGCACTGATTTGTCTACTTCTAGATACACAGTGAAATCTCACTTATACGCCGGCCCAAGGGACCAACAGAAAAAGGCGCATATGTGAGAGAGACGTATAAGTGAACAAGCCTATTTGAAGGACTGAAACGCAACATAGTTTCTAATGAGAGAATGAATAAAAATATTTCTATTGAAAATTGACATATGACCACGGTTTGGCAATTACTGTAACGTAATTACAATGATAAAGAGAAAACAAAAATTGTAGCATACCTAATTACAAACTCTTCCCTTTAAAATGATCCATAATAAGTAATTGTCCCTTTCCGAACTCTAGATTATGCGGAAAAAATGCCTTCCGCGAACAATAAAGGAGAAAGATTAAAGAGGAATGTGAAGAAAAATGCTTATTTTTTAAAGAAAATAAATTAAATTTTTTTACATTGTAGGGAAAATTCGGCGCAGAAGTAAAATATTTATCTTTAGAGCGACACATAAACGAATGATACTATCGTTATTTTGTTATGAAATGTGCTGGGACCATTTAAAATTGTCGTATAAGTGAAAAAGGCGCATAAATGAGGCGGTGTATAAGTGAGAGTTCACTGTACCAATCCTTTCCTTTCACGGAATGCACAGACAAGTCAAAGAAGAATTCGAGAACAATAAGGATTGCGTGCTGTTTTGTCTGCTGGTAAATATAGCAATCCTTTCTTTTCAAGGACTCCGCACAAACAATACAGTAAACTCTCAATTATCCACGAAGGTCTTGGGGGAAAAAAATCTTAGTTAACTTTATTCTTTTAGAAACTTTGTTATCTTTATAGATTTTATATGCTTGAGAACCTCAAATACAAATAATTTTTATACTGTACTTATCGTCACTTTTTGTACACATCACGTTTTAAGTGTAATGCAATTTTTTTGGAGCAAAAGACATTTTTTAACTTCTTTACCCCTTATTTTATACTTTTTTCGGATTATCCGCGATACCCGTGCCACCCAATTCCGCGGATACTCGGTAGTGTACTGTATAAAAAGCCTTGAAAAGGAAGGTTTGTGCATTGATGTGTACACTAATATAGGAATACGAGCATGTGGAATGTGTTCCGTTTTGTTTGTGATTTAAGCTTTTCTGCCGTTTTTATGATAAACACAAGAAATACTTTGCATAAAAAAATTTAAACAAGTGCATGTTAAAAAAATGTGTTAATACAACGCTTAAAAACATATAGCTAATAATAATATGGCCATATATTAATACATTTTCTGTAACATCTCAAATGAAAATGCTTAATTTATCATTCCTTCAAAGCCAGACAAAATTAATTACACACTCGGGGGAGATTTTCAAGTACTGCATCGAAATGAACTCTCCATTGTAAATGTCACCGCAAAAATTAAGTTGAATTGATTTTCTTGAAGAAAACAAATCATTCTAAATCGGCCGCCATTAAGCCTTTACCTAGAAGGAAACAAAAGAAATCCGAAGCAATAGTTTATTCTTCTGCGACAGCTTAATTAACGACACATTTAAGAGTTGGGTAAACAAGTGCGTGAAATCTCTGAAGAGGTCAATAAGAGAGTAAACACTAAAATGGTTGAAGAGGGATATACTTTTGTTACTCGGTTTTATTTAACAACTTGTTTTGAAATTGAAAGGCTGGGAGATAAATTTTGGGAAGATGTTTTCTTTATTCAATGGGCATGTGTTTCAGTTGAGAAGGTAGCTTCTGAGTTACTTCTTTTTAAAGGAATTGTTGTTGTAATTATAATGTTTGCATATCTGCAAAAAAAGAATATAATTCTTTTCTGGGTATATATCTGATTAAAAAGGCATAAATAAGTGGTTGGAAAAGTAATTGAAAGCGAGAAAAAACCTTAACAAAGCTGTAAACGTACCTTTAACAGTTATACAGATGCAGTGCTAAGAGCAAAAGTGGTATCTGCAGTAGAGCTCAAACTGAGATATTAATTACTCTTTAAAGTTTTGCGCCACCATGTATTTGATTCAGATGAAACTTTTCCAGAATGTTTTAAAAGATATTTCTTGTTCTCAAATGACCATATAATTTCGTATTTAGGTAAAATACGTCACAAAGAGCCACCTGGTGGCGATAATTAAATTCTGCTAAAAAGTGCAGATACCACTTTTACGCTTAGCACGGTAGTACAGTTTTGCTTCACTATTTGCCTTCAGAAAATTAAATATAGGTTCATAACACTTGAAATCAAGAAAGTAAAAGAATGTGAAGCAAACTAAAACAGTGGGGCAAAGTGGGATGGTAAAATATTTTACTGTCTGCGGTGCCGTATATCGGGCAATATTTTAACTATAATATTAAATATGAAATTGATTCTTGTCTGGAAAATCTTTGAAGTCATTTTCAAAAGGTGGTACTGATATTGTAGCATTGCACCAACAGTACATCAAAATGACAAAGATCTTGTTATTGACAGTTCAACTATTAAAAGACACCAAGTGATGTTTACCATTTTATTTTTTCCTGATGTTTTTATTTTAAATGCGTAGTACAACTTGCCAAGTGCATTAAATTTATAAAATCATTCATTAATTAATTTATTTACATAATTATTGCTTTATTAAATTATTTTATATTTATACATTCATTCATTTATTTCTTTACTTATTTATTAATCATGTAAATTTATAAAATCATTAATTAATTAATTTATTTACATAATCATTGATTTATTAAATTATTTTATATTTTTACATTCATTCATTTCTTTACGTATTTATTAATCACGTAAATTAGTTTTCTCATTAATTAATAATAAATTAATTATTGTATTTTTACACATTCATTATTTATTTACTTATTTATTAATTACATAAATCTATTCACTCATTGATTTATTCTTTCATTATTTTTATATGTTCTTTTATTTATTCATTTACATATTTATTTATCACGTAAATTTATTTACTACTTTATTAACTAATTCATTTTTTATTCATTCTTTTAATAATTACTTCACCTATTTATTCATTTATTAATTTATTCATTCAAAGAAAAGTATTTTAAACAAGCAAATAAATTAGCAAAATATTTTTGACCATCACTTTGTCTCCCCCGTGTATAATGATAGTTCTCCACTTCAATTTAAAGTTTACTGTAGCACATGTGGAAAATAGCATTTCAATACAAGTTATACCAAAAAACACCTTGTTCTCTCTACGTACTGTAGTTTTCTTAAAGGAAAAAAGAAATGAATTAAGGGTTCATTTTGAAAAGTTCAATTCATCCCAACTTTTCACATGCCCCCACATTTCATACACTGAAAAAATAAACTGTTGTTTTTACAGCATAATCAGCAATTTTACAGTTTATTACTGAAAAGCTGCAATTTTGCAGTTTATTACCGCAATTTTACAGTTTATTACCACAAAATTAGACGTATTATACTGTACAAATAGCAGTATAATACCAGCAGCAGAGTTTTTACTGTAAAGCAGCAATTTTACAGTTTATTAATGTAAAACTAGCAGTTCTACAGTTTATTACTGTAAAATTAGCAATTTTTACAGTTTGTTACTGTAAAATTAGCTGTATTATACTGTGAAAACAACATTCATTTTTTACAGTGTAACTCTTTGCCTTTTTCTATTTCATTTTAGAATTAACACTGCAATACCTCGAAACCGTACGATAGAGTAACATCGGAAAAATTTGAAATTAGAAGCAATCGAAAGAGTATTGTAGAACACAATGGCCGAACTGTTGGTATACTAGCTTACATTATTTGATAGTTTTTAAATTTTTCAATCCAAAATATCAAAAATACACAAGTTAATAAAAGCAAAAAAGTATCGTAAACGTATGTGACTTTGGTCTTAGGTGGTCCAAACTTTCTAAAAGATACAACGGTCTTTGCTGACCTTCAAGAAGCAGTTTTTAAATTAACTTCGACGGTATTACGTACTTAGTTTGCTACTGTCAAAATTACACCTCATATTCAAAATATTAGAATAATTGAGAAAAAGTGATAAAATGGAAATAATGTTCCATTTTTTTATTTTTTATGCTAAGTTATTGCAATTAAATTGCTTATAAATGAAATATGGAATGCTTATATAATATTTTAACGTAAACAATATGTAAGATAATAATAAATTAGATATTGCAATCGACTTCCGAAAAAAATCAAAATATTAGAATAAAATTAACATTGGTTCAAAATATTAGAATATTTTATTTTATACAAAATATTATTATATGAATATGAAGTAAATGGCAGTTAATACTTTGTAGCATCCCTTTAGCTTCAACAACACCGTTCAATTGATTTGAAATGCTACAAACAAGTTGCTTACAAACATTTCGATCAATATTAGACTAAATAGACTTTATACGTGCCACTAACTCAGTTTTATTTGAAGGAGGATTTTCTCGGAGTTTTTTCTTCATTATACGCTACAAATTTTCAATGGGATTAAGGTCTGGTGACTTTGGTGGTCAAGGAAGTACCTTAATGTTACCCTGATTGAACCAATTCTTAGTCGACACTGATGTCCGAGATGAAGCTAAATCTCGTTGAAAGATGAAATCATCTTCAAACAAATCTTCTGACGAAGGAATCATGTAATATTCCAATACTTCTTGATATATCTGATATCTTGATTGAATTAGCCTTTTCGTAGACGATGCATAACTTTCCAGGTCCTTTTGTGCTCATGCAACCCCAACCCCCTAGCCATACTAGCAGCAAATGTCACCGAGCGTTTTAGGCATTATTTATCAAATGCTTCTTTCTGCATTCTCCAAACTCCAATACCTTAATGATTATATGAAACACAAAGCATACATTTATCACTGAATAATATTTTTTTCCAATCGTCTTCGCTCCATAAACGTCTTGATTTACAACGATTCAATCTTGTACGTTTTTGTTTCACAATCATGAGAGGTTTTGCTTTTGGTACACGAGATTCAAACTTAAATTTATGAAGGCGTCTTAATGTTGTCGACATAGAAACTTCAATTCCTCCATCTTTCCATTTTCGGTGCAAGAATTTCATACTTCTGAAACGGTTTTTCTTAACAATACCTTTCAGTTTCTTCTCATTTCTAGCAGATGATTTTGGTTTTCGACCGCCATTTTGGCGATTAATTTGAGAATTTCCATTTTTCAAATACTGTGTTAGTATATTGCTACCTCTTGATTGCGAACAGCATGAATAATTTGCAATATCACATTGATTTTTACCGTGCCGGTACAAATCCCCTATACACAGTTTAATCGATTCAGGAATATCCCTCACACGGCCCATTTCAAGATCAAAAATCAAACAAACTGCAAAGAGATCTCTAATTTTAAATAAAATCGTCTGCATTTTATCAATAATTAACCACCAGTCATGAATTAGTGATGATGAAATAAGAATTAATGTGGAATATTCTAATATTTTGAACCGCTTGAAAAAATATTCTAATACAGTCAAACCCCGCTATAACGAACCCTCAACGGACCGAATTGAGAGATCGCAATAACCGGGGGTTCGCTACATCCGATTTTCCAAAAAAAAAAGGCGAAATTCGGTTGTACAATACAAAAATAAACATCACAATTGCACAATGATTTCATTTGTAGTTAAGGTAATAAAATGAAGAATGAAAAATAAATAGTAACTATGTTGTACTCAATAATAAACAAATTAAATTTTACCTTTTTTTATTTATCCGCATTATGAAAAAAAGACGTTATTTTAGACGAAATTATTCCTATTCATTTGTATTAAGGACTCAAAATTCAGTATTTTCAATATATTCGTCGAGTACTTATTCTTTATATTGCTTAAATTAATAAATATTTTTTTATAAAATTTATTACTGGCTTTACTATGACATTTTTGAAATAATAGTTTTATTTAACGCCTTAACGCAATGCCAAAAGAATTCTCTGACCCTCTTGAAAACATTTGTTAGAGATTTTCGTGTGTGTGTAGTATTGTATATTCAAAAATGTACGCTATATATTTGTAAAAAGATCGATGTTTTAAAACATCGATGTTTGAGAACATCGATGTTTTTTGGTCGATGTATCAATACCATCGATGCTGTAATTTCTAACATCGATGTTTTGTAAACATCGATGTTTTGCCTTCGATGTCGCACCCCTAATCTGAAGGTTTGCAGAGAGCATTGTATCTTTTAAAAAGTTTGGCTCACAGAAGGATCTTAGAGCCAACATAGCCCGCGTTTTCTTTTCTTTTCATCCTAACTTCCATCTCATACTCAGAAAGCTAGCTTTTTTAAAAAAGATTTACTTTAAAAGTAAGTGCGCCTATATTAGGTCCTGCATTGTCTTCAAAAAATAAAGACAATTAGCTGCCAAGGCAGCTAGATTAGCCACCAGCTACAGATTAGTGTTCAGCGGTTTTACACCATTATATAGAACATTTGATACATACTTTTTTAAGAGCCATTAGAGATAATTTGCTTGTTTCACAACATAATTCACAGTCGCTCTTGAAGAGGAAGAAGATAGAAAAAAAAAAAAAAAAAAAAAACTTATTGATATCTCTGTTAAATAAAATCGTATAATTATGTAAATTAAAACTTATGAAGGCTGAGAAATACGAATATATCTTATCAAAGACTGCAGTTTCGTGATTGTCAGCACTCATCAGCGTGGAATGGGATGCAACCGAGCTACAGGTAGTCATTGGGCGGAATAACCGAGTTTTTGGTGTATTGCATGTGAAACTTCACTCTTTCAAAAAAAAAAAAAAAAATCAAAGAGCATTTTCACGCAATGAATTTTTAAAAAGCAATATCAGTGTGGAAATGTATACTGTAAACTCTCGATTATCCGCGGGGCGGATTATCTGAGAAGGTCGAGGGGAAAAATTCTTAGTTACTTTATTCTTTTAGAGCAAAAATTTTTCTTCAAAAACACAGGTCTGAAATCCAACTTTTCTTAACATTTCTTACACAAGAGTGCGGTGTAGTTCATCCAATAAATTATTTTACTTGGGCATTATCGTATGTACAACTTCTTTATAGATTTTATAGATGCTTGAGAACCTCAAATACAAATATTTTTTTATGGTGTACCTATCGTCACTGTTTGTACTTATCACGTTTTAAGTGCAATGCAATTATTTTTAAGCAAAAGACATTTTTATCTTCTTTACCCCTTATTTTATACTGTTTTCGGATTATCCACGATTTTCGTTATCCGCGATACCCGTGCCACCCAAGGATAATCGGGAGTGTACTGTATATGCATAAATGCTTCCTCTGTACCGTAATACCATATCAGCAATCTATGACCAAGAGACGAACATACAGCAGTTGTTTAATATGCGCTTTTGGAAATTCGTCGTAAGTCAAATTAATTTGATGCTCAAACCCCCTTATAGCACCAGCAATAAATATTTCAAGATTGTCCTTTAAGTATTAACATGTTAAGGATGAGTGATCACTTTACCCGTTCAATTTCTCTCTCTAACGTTAGAAGTCGGCCATGATTAAGATTAAAACGATTTGCAATTATGTCGATGATTTTTCGCGGTTCAGAAGGACTTCTAATTACACGGTACCGAAGATGGTTGATATTGATGAAAAGCGCAGGATGGAAAGTCCGTTTCGAGCTGTTTAACTTCTCATTATGATCTGAAACATTTCAGATGATTGAAAGTGAAACGCATCGTTTTTTGAAGTATATGAAGTTTTGTGCTGTTTATTTGCAATGTTTGAAACATTCTACAGGGTGTCCACTCCAATCGTGGACCAATAGCTAATTTCTAAACCGTTAGAGATAAGCATAGAGTTTATTTAGGAAAAAATCTCCAAATTACGAAAGGAATTTTGGGTCTATTCAATGTTTTTCAAAAAATCAAATTTTGAAAGAGTTACGAAATTTAAATTTTTATACAGCCCCCCAGTCCTATCAATCATATTTAGTAAAACATTCGTGACACTGTAACGTTTAAAACTAAAAAAAAATCACTCTTCTACCACAAAAATTGACCGAGTTATGACGTTTTGAAAAATCAAGATTTTGAAGGATTTCGCATACGGTCCCTTAAGCGATCTCTCGATGACGTCATGAAATAATGCAAAATCTTGATTTTTCAAAACGTCATAACTCGGTCAATTTTTGTGGTAGAGGAGTGATTTTTTTTTAGTTTTAAACGTTACAGTGTCAAGAATGTTTTACTAAATATGATTGATAGGACTGGGGGGGGCTGTATAAAAATTTAAATTTCGCAACTCTTTCAAAATTTGATTTTTTGAAAAACATTGAATAGACCCAAAATTCCTTTCATAATTTGGAGATTTTTTCCTAAATAAACTATATGCGTATCTCTAACGGTTTAGAAATTAGCTATTGGTCCACGATTGGAGTGGACACCCTGTATATATTGAAGATTTCTGCAGGCACCACATCAGTGCTCTGCTTGTGATGTTTCGAGCTATACTTTTTAAGTTAATATTATTGACAGCTGCTATAAGTATCATTCTTCTTTAACACACACATACATACACAATGGAAAATCATGAAAAATCTTCAAATCAACTATGGCCACCTTTGGCTCTCGTTTGCTATATATTGTATATATATATATATATATATATATATATATATATATATATATATATATATATATATATATATATATATATATATATATATATATATGTATTCGTCTGTGTGGCTTTTTTTTTTTTGTTATTCTAGTTTTTTAATTTTGTTACAAATTCCTAATGTCCTTTAAGAAATATATACTTTCTTTTCGTATTTGCTTGACAAGAATTGTACTCAAGAAGAATAAATTTCCATCTCACGTTTCGACTCTCATATTAACTGCCATGGACTTGATATTTCCTGCGTTTCTTCGTATTTTACAAACCTCCAAGTTAAATCAGCTACAGACGAAGGAAAAAAAAAAGGCAATGGTACCTTTATGAATATTTGCCATTAATGGCGAAGTCTCCTCTTCTGGATAAGGCTTTTGTGGGAGCAGGAGAGGTAATTACAACTCCGGAACTCGTGGGATTAAGGAAGAGGATTCTTTTAACTCTTTTATAGGGAGTAAAACTACCCGGGTCGCTGGGGATGGTGCCCTTGGGTAACTGAAAGAGAAAACTTCGCCGAGACACTAAATTAAATAAGGAAAGGATTTTAATAGAATTTGTTTCCTCCTTATTGAAAAGAAATGGTCCTCCTTAAAGGTTAGAGAGGTTTTCGATATTTATTTCTCTGCTGTTGGAATCGGAGTCGATGGCAAAAGCTGTTAAATTAAAGCGAAATACTCTTCGGGGTTTAGTTATAGCAAGTAAATTATTTCGGAGTAATTTATTTACGAGGAAGCTAAACGCGGAGATTTTGCTTTTAAGCGTGTCATTAAACACGTTAAAAACAAAAGAAGTTGCAGACGAAAATTACATTTCTGGCATTAAACTTGAGAAATGTAATATGGCGTTTTTTACAGAACGTGAATATCTGTTACTAATTTATTTCTTTGAAATAATGAAACTTTAAAATGTTTTGTTTTTATTATGTCACAAATTTTTAATAAGGAAAAGCTACTTGTCATTTGAAAAATACTTTATAGACCGAATAAATTTGTATAAATTTGTGTGGATTTGTAAAAATATATTTAGTGTTGAAACCAATTCAATTCACGTCTTAAAATTTTACAGGAGAGATAAAAATAGTTTACGAATAAGTACACTGCAAAAAATGAACTGTTATTTTTACAGTATAATACTGGCAGCCGAGGTTCCAATTAAAAAATGTAAAATTCACAGTAATAAACTATGAAACTAGCAATTTTACAGTTTCTTACAGTAAAGTTAGAAAATTTAGTTTATTGCCGTAAAATTTAGCTGTATTATACTACAAAAACAACAGTATAATACTGGCAGCAGAGGTTCCAGTTTCAAACTGTAAAATGTACGGTAATAAACTGTTAAATTCGTATAGAAAGTCAGTTTGTTTACTGCAGTTTTCGACTTGATTTAAGATGGGAGCATTCCAAATCATTTTGAAGCGTGAAAGTATCCTAAGAAGTTCACCTAATTGCGAAACAAAAACTGTTTTGAAAATTTATGGATTGTGTTGGTTTTGTTACTAAACACCTGATGCATGCATGTGATGAAAAGTTTCATCTATTATTTTATCTAATTATTTTCTTAATTTTTATTTCTATCTATTTATTCAAGATGGCTTTACGTAGTACTGTGGGGAAATGTTAAGGCAGAAAGTAAAGCTCGAGGGGTTAATTGAATAGAGATTATATCGCTAATTCTCGGAATTAACTAAAATTGGGATAGCTTTGGAAACATCAAGACCCCAAAGGTTAATTAATTCTATATTAATTCACTTCCAACAAAATTCAATAAATGTATGTGTATCAGTGTATCTGAGCCAACGCCTCCTAAATACTAAATGCCTACTGCTTTCAAGTCTTTCGCACAGAGCAAAATTTCTCCCTTAGTTCCCAACGCACTGCCATCTGTCGGAGCTCTTCGAGGTAAGAGGAATTAAAGATTGGTTAATTTCTAAATTTAAATTTAAAAATTAGCCAAACAAAAAATTTAATTCATAACAACGGCATCATCGGATTGCCGCAAGATGGCGCTCAAAGTTGAACCAATGTCTCCCGTAGCGAGGCAAATGTAGTAGGCATTTAGTATTTAGGAGGTATTGATCTGAACAATGTAAGGTATTATAAATTCTCATTCCTAAGCCCAAGTTTTATGTTTTTTCAAGCAAATGTTTTCAGCTGGTTTACTTAGCCCGCCCTATTTAAGAAAAGCAAGTCCGCACTGACTACCGATCTTGTTAGTTAGAAAACGCTTGAAACAAAACATTCGGCAGCAAAGTAAGAACTAAGTCCCTATTCGATGCACCAGTACGTCTCTATTTTCTCTTTTTTTTACATTCTTAGCCGGCATCGATACAATCTCGTTTATCCGAAATCTGTGACTCTTTCTGAATCTGCGAGTAGCCCCAGGAAGATAAAGGCTCACTACCAGGGAAACCAAAGCATCAAAGTCAAAGTTTTTGAGTCAAATTATCTGTGGCAAAGGATAACAATGATAAAATGACTCTGTTCTTCATTGAGAAGGTTTGACAAATTTGTCAGTAGGAGCACATTCAGAAAATTTCATACCTATTATTAACCCATATCTTCGGTTAACATTCAGCAAAAAAGACAGTTTTAATTAAAATTATATTTTTCGCAATGACAACGTACGATAGAGGTGTGTGTGCGTTGCCGTTGTGTGTGTAGATCATGTGTGTGAACTCTTTCTCCCCCATGTGCCGCATGGGGCCCCTGCAGTTGTCGGTGAGCAGATCCGGGTTGGTGGAGCACTGGGATGTGAGATGTTGGCAGACTGCCAATTTGAAAGAGGCACTAAACGACATTTGAAGTTAAAAAAATCGAAGAGGAATTTGTCTTTGAAAAAAAAAAGTCCTAAAATTTATATTAGAGTAAAGTAGCTTAAACGTTGATGAAACATTTATGTAAAATAGGTTGAAACTACAGTGAACTCTCACTTATACGCGGGGCCAAGGGACCAACAGAAAAAGGCGCATAAGTGAGAGAGACGTATAAGTGAAGCATATTTAAAGGACTAAAACGCAACATAGTTTCTAATGAGAGAATGAATAAGAATGTTTCTATAGAAAAGAGATATATTACTACGGTTTGGCAATTACTGTAACGTAACTACAATGATAAAGATAAACTAAAAATTGAAGCATACCATAATTACAAACTGTTCCCTTTAAAACGATGCATAGTAGATAATTTTCCCTCTCTGAACTCTAGTTCATGCGGAGAAAATGCCTTCCGTGAGCAATAAAGATGAAATGCTTATTTTTTAAAGGAAATAAATTAAATTTTTCACATTTTAGGGAAAATTCAGCGCATAAGTGAAATATTTATCTTTAGAGCGACGCATAAACGAATAATATTATAATTATTTGGCTATGGAGTGTGCTGGACCATTTAGAATCGTCGTATAAGTGAAAAAGGTGCATAAATGAGGCGACGTATAAGTGAGAGCTCGCTGTAGTATAAAGGATTAAACAAAAGACAATGAAGATAGTTTGTTCGAAACACAACCTCAAATGTGTCTTCATACTTATATCTAAAATCTGCAATTTGATAGTAATTTTAAACAGAAATCTCTTGCTGGATTGTTTCGAGAATATTTGTTTATTTATTTTTTTGATAAGCATTTATAAGTACTTAGCTGTGTTTCATTTTCACTAAACTTCCCTAAGGGCATAAAGATGGGGACAACAATTATCAGTCAACTTTTGGAAGCAGATAGTATTTTCTAAAAGTTTTTTTATTTGTTATTTTTTTTTAGTAATGAACTTGCTGTAATCTATAATTTGTTCATTGCGCACATATCTAAAGTCTTTTCGATTTTAAAGTGCATTAAAAATGGATAAATAAATAAAAAGCGAAGGAAAAACCAAATTCACTTTTTTATTCTAGACCAAACAAAATTATATTCTAAAAGTTGATAATTCAAACAGAAAATAAACCTCAAAGTTTTAACAATTCACTTCGTATGTGTAAAATTTTAAAGCAATGAAAGATTTTATTGAGACTTAAAGTACTAGAAATGAGTAAAATACAGTAGAACCCGCTTAATAGAATAGCCATTTTGCCATGAAAAAATATTGTAATAAGCGAGATATTTCATTATCCGGCATCAAAATAATGCATTTCAACGGTTTGGGCCATTGAAAATGTATTGCATTAAACGGGATATTATTTTAACTGATTTCCTAACAAGCGGGCTCGACTGTATTGAAAGTCTACCCGAAAATACAAAATATCAATATCGACTTTAAATTTGAAAGAAATAACTGCAAGGCTATTAATACAAATTGCTCTTATGCAGTTATATACTTCAATAGTATCTTACATTGGTTTACCCATTGCTTATACATGAGATGGAAACCAACTTTCTGATGAATTCCCCGAAGCGATCGCGCATTTTTCAACCAAGAAGTCAGTCATTTACTCCACCAGCATCGATCGAACACTAAACGGCTGTACCAGGAAGAGATTCACATTAATTTGAAGCATTTGACCTATGTAAGAGTAATCGAACAAATGATTTTCTCTTCCGTTTTTTCCCTCATTTCCCAACTATCATTTAATAGATGTCCCCCAAGAGGTATGTAACCAACATATTATCATTTCGGAGACTTTTATGAGAACTTGGAATCACTGACAATTATTATTACGATGGGAGATTAACTGCAATCGATGAATTTTCCTTTCTTGAGCGGATACATTTTCGTCCTGTAACATTTTCATTTCAGTATTAGACCGCAGAGTAGAGATACTAAAACTGGGTTGTGTCGAGCACTTATTACTCCCTGGAATGGTTGTTAATGCTCGAAGAAAAGTCTGGGGTCTACTATTAAATTACAAAATATAATTAATCAAAAGAATAATTTTGTAGCAAATTAAAGCTTGTATGTTTTGGTGGGCAACCTCTTTTTAATTCATTGTTTGAAGTACAAGAAGAAATAAATTTGCAAAAAAATTTTTCACTCTAATACACATGGTGGAGAAAAGTATCCGGACACTTTCAAAAATTCACATTTTTACATATAGCTCGAGAAATAAGTGATCAATTGTTCTTTAACTTTAGTCATACAAAACACAGGCTTCACCGAACATTTCCAAGTTGAAATTAAATTATCCTTGCATTTGGGGGACGACAAGAAGGGGGGTTGAAAGTAAAACCGCTTTTTGACCATAACTCTTTGAAAATAGCTCGGAATAAGCTATAAATTTCAGTAATTAATTAGCATACTATGTATAATTACTGTACAAATTTTTATGAACGTATCACTCTTACTTCCGAAGATATGAAACATTTTTTAAAAAATGGCAATTTTATTTGAAGGGTTTTTGCTCATAACACGCAGAGTTTTTGATCAAACCTTATCAAAACTTCAGGAAAAATGACAAAATACAAGAGAAAGAACATACTAAAACGGTAAATAAAAATATTAAAAATCCGATGAGATATGAACGTTAAAAGGAAATATTTTTTCAAGGCGCATGTGCGAACGACAGAAATTCATAACTACAAAAATATTGTACTCTGATTTATACTTCATCTTATAAAAAAAGTTTCAGTTGAATATCATTAAAATTGAAAAATATATCAGCGATCTAGTGAGCTGTATTTCATTCATTCGCAGACAATACATAAAAAGTGAGGGTCTGTCCACAAAGAGCTATTTTTAAATTAAAGGTTATTGCGTCATCGTTCAAATCCAACGTTTCAGGGGGTGTCCGGATACTTTTGGCCACCTACGTATAAGGTCTTTTTGGCCGAATCGGCGAAATGTGACTTCTATGCCAAATATAAATTTTCAAACTGTATAAAATTTAACATTGAAGAAAATGCTCAATTGTTCCCACACTATTTGTAGAGCACCCCTTGCCATTCATGTATTGTCTGCGAATGAATGAATTACAGCTCACTAGATCGCTGATATCTTTTTCAATTTTTACGATATTCAACTGAAACTTTTTTTATAAGATGCAGTATAAACCAGGCTACAATATTTTTGTAGTTATAAATTTCTGTCGTTCGCGCATGCGCCGTGAAAAAATATTTCCTTTTAACGTTCATATCTCATCGGATTTTTAATATTTTTATTTACCGTTTTAGTATGTTCTTTCTCTTGTATTTTGTCATTTTTCCTGAAGTTTTGATAAGGTTCGATCAAAAACTCTGCGTGTTATGAGCAAAAACCCTTCAAATAAAATTGCCATTTTTTAAAAAATGTTTTATATCTTCGGAAGTAAGAGCGGTACGTTCATAAAAATTTGTACAGTAATTATACATAGTATGCTAATTAATTACTGAAATTTATAGCTTATTCCGAGCTATTTTCGAAGAGTTATGGTCAAAAAGCGGTTTTACTTTCAACACCCCTTCTTGTCGTCCCCCAAATGCAAGGGTAATTTAATTTCAACTTGGAAATGTTCGGTGAAGCCTATATTTTGTATGACTAAAGTTAAAGAACAATTGATCACTTATTTTTCGAGCTATATGTAAAAATGTGAATTTTCGAAAGTGTCCGGATACTTTTGGCCACCTAGTGTATTAGTCTGAATAATCCCCTAGTTCTCTCGTGACGTCTGTATGTGCATACGTAAGTACGTATGACGTATGCATGTTGTATATGCAGTGGCGTATCCAGCACAGGTACGCCATTTATTGTCTAATTAAATATATTTTTTTTGTAAACTCTTAGATACATTTGAGTGTTGAGCCCCGGAAGGGTGTTAATCTGTGAAAATATCCCTGGGTCCCTTGTTAATATTACTGGGCTTGATAGATTATGTATACCTTTATATATTGGGGGAAACATCAGATAGAAAATGTTCAAACTTTTTATAAACTCTTAGATCCATTTAAGTGTCATTCTTCACGGAAGAGTATTATTTTGCATAAATGCTTCCCTTCTCAGTGATGTTACTGGCTTCAATAGATTGCACGGAATTAAAAATATTGGATTCAAATTCCAAATGGAAATACTTATATTTTTCAGAAACTCTTTAGCATCTTTTGGGTATCACACTCCAAAAGGGTTAGAACAGGACAGGACCGCCCCCTTTGCCCCTCCACCGTAGTGATGCTAATGATATAAGTTTGTATGTTTCTCGCGTAACTCCAGAACAGTATGGCGTAGAGAGACTGAAATGTTGTATGCAAGCTCTCAATAAGGTCTAATTGGGCACCCCCCCCCTTTTTGGTTACAACTGGATATTCCAGTAAAAGTATATACATCCTTTTTGGTGCTACGGTGTTAATTGCAATGCAGATTAAAACAATGCCATAGATTTGCGACTACTTGGAAAGAATCAAGTTGTGAAAAATGTGATAAAAAACAAAATAACTTCGAATATTATCTCAGTTTTACGTTATTAACGATACTTAGTGAGACGTGGATGGCAACTACGGTAAAATTGTTGATTTTTGGATAATGAATCTCTATAAGTCTCTCCTCCATTGATCACTACAAACTAGGGATATAATTATTTAAAAGTTTTTTTGGCTTATGCTAAAGTACTATTTTACTGTAAATTTGTTCTTCATACACATTACCTATAACTGCCCTGCTAAGCGCAAAAGTTGTATCTGCAGTCGTGCTCTAACTGAGATATTACTCTTTAAAGATTTGCACCTCCATGTATTTTATTCAAATCATGCTTTTTTAGAAATTTTTAAAAATTATTTCCCGTTCTCAAATGACCATACAACGTTTTATTTAGGTAAAATACACCCAAAAGAACCACTTCGTGACAATAACTCAATTTTGTCAAAACGTGCAGATACGATTTTTGTATTTAGCACGGCAGTATAGTTTTCCGGCTCTTTTAGGTCTTAGACACTGACAGAAATATTACCTTAATTCACATTTCAATGTACAATTTTTCATGCTTGCAATATTTGTTTTATAGGTGCAGTAGTATTAAGAGGAGTGCAGACATTTTTCATTTTTTGGTGCAAGAAATTTTAAGAAGTTGCCTTCCTAGAGGACTTCTTTACATTTGATAATTCAATAGGAGAAAGCCATAAAATCGTTTGTCATGGAATTCGATAAGTGTCCAACAGCGTGTCATAAAAAACCACCTCGTTTCTACAAGAAAAATAACTTCGTAATTTCTAGTTCCGTGCCACATGCGCTGTTTCTGCAATACGAGCAAGGGCATTCAAGATACTCATTTAGAGCCCTAAAGGTGTTCGCTTGTAGATTTAGCCATGCCGACTCCAATGCCGTGTCCAGTTGCGGTAGATTACGCGGGTGAGGATCCATGGCGGGAATAACCGGGTCGAGAGGTTCCCACATATTCTCGATTGCGTCCAAGTCAGGCGAGTTTACTGATTAGAGGAATAGGTTAAACTCATCCTGGTGCTCTTTGAGCTACGCATACACTGGCAGCTGTATGGCACTTCGCATTGTCCTGCTGGTGGATGCTATCATCCTGAGAAAAAACAATGCTCATATAGGGGTAGACATGGTCCGCAAGGACAGATGCGTACTTGTGTTGATTCATCGTGCCTTCCACAATGATGAGTGAACCCAGAGAATGCCAGGAAAACATTCCCCAGACCATAATGCTCCCTCCTCCAGCTTGGAACGTTCCGGCAATGGTTGCAGGAGTTTGGTTTCAGAGGTTTCACTCCTTATAAGTCAACCTCCATCTGTCCGATGGACCACTAAAAGTGATTCAACAGAAAATGCTACATGTCGCCACTCAATGAACGTCCAGCTGCGATATTGGCGTGCATATTCCAGGGTTCGTCGTCGATGGACGGTTGTCAGCATAGGTGCATGAACCAGGCTTCTGCTTCAGGAGTCCAGACGCAGCAACTTCCGCTAAGCAATAGTTTGGGAGACGATGTTGGTAGTCCCTTGGTTCATCTGGGGTGTTAGATGCTCAACAGTAGTCCGTTAACCCGAACGCCTTTCCGCAGCCGTTGTTGACCTCTGTTATATATGACTCCTGGTGCACCACATTTGCCACGTCGCTGATTTTGGACAGTCTCATTTTGCCATGCTCGGTACACTTTTACCACGACGGCAAGCGAACAGCTCAAAAACTCAGCCATTTCGGAAATGCTTCCAACCTTATTCCGAAAGCCAATGATCACGTCCTTTTGTAAGTCGGATAAACGCTTCGGTTTTGCATTACGCCGACGATATAAATGTTTTCCAAAGCCCTCACACACCCTTTATATACCCTCAACTGCACTGTGTTACCAAGTTAATTCTGTGATTGGTTATTTAAAGTCGAACGTCGAAAGTACGTGGTGGTCACATTAATGTGACTGAACTGTGTATATAGATGATGCTATACGCCCAAAATGTCGAGGCCGAAATGTCGCGGGCCAAAATATCGCGGCCAAAATGTCGCGGTCTAAAATGTCGCGGTCCAAAATGTCGCCGGTCCAAAATGTCGCCGGTCCAAAATATCGCTGGGCCAAAATATCGCCGGTCCAAAATGTCGCCGATCCAAAATGTTGCTGGCCCAAAATGTCGCCGGTCCACAATGTCGTCGGTCCAAAATGTCGTTGGTCCAAAATGTCGCCGGTCCAAAATGTCGACAGTCCAAAATGTCGCGGGCCAAAATGTCGCCAGTTCAAATTGTAGAAGGTCCGATATTGATACAGTTGGTGCCAAAAATTAAAACTTACGAAAAGGTTTTTACCACCAAATTAACAAAAGATTGCTAATTGCTGTTGATGAACGTGTGCGATAACGATTGTATGGACTAACATTTTTGAAAAATACAAAAAAATTTTTACCGTTTCGCCTTGCAACTGTTTCGAGAGTTTTCCAAGAAACAAATAAGTTTTCAAATAAGCGTACATTATTTATTTACAATAGCTCATTTCACCGCAGGCCCGTCACTTCGGGTTTCAGGGGGGAGGGGGTCAATTGCCCCCCCTATAACTTCGGAAAATCAATGCATTTACATGTAAGTAGTCAGGTTTTTGCCATTTTTTTGGCAAATTTACATTGTATATAACCCCCCCCCCCCGGAAAGATTCGAAATGACGGTCCTGTTTCCCCGTGACTCTCTATCTACCAACTTAAAAACGAATAGATTAGCAGCCCAAGCCAAATTTAATTGATATCGAATAGGAAATTTAAGTGTTAAAAAAGAAGAAGTTGAAGAACAATGAAATGAATACGACAGACATACTATGTTTGAAACTGGGTTTTTGTTAAAATTTCTTATATGATGGAAAGCAAGTTCATATTATTTAATAAAAGAGGTGTTTTTATTTTCTTGTACATAAAATGTGTAAAAGAAAGTATTGGATCAGTGAAAATTGTGAATTTGGACGAATTTACACGTTCTGACTTGTGCTGAATTCAATTCTACCGCTCTTTTTTTTTAAAAATAAAATATGTAAGTGTGTATCTGCGTGACCGATTTTTTGGGGGCGACTCTACTTCAAAACTTACTGCATGAACTAGAATAAAATTTTGTATATACATGTACCAATATGTGATTCAGTTCGTTTCGTTACAATCCGTATTTTAATGAGCAAGGACAGCAATAATTCCATGAACAAGCGTGCCCTGATGTGTTTCCTAATCTGTTCTCAAATACTTCCCAATTTGATTTCAAACGTCCTCATTCTACTCTTAAAGAAAACGTTCTGGAAGAAAATTGCCGGCTGCGCGGTGATTAAACGGTATTCCGTTTTAGTACAAGGCAAAAAAAAAGCCTTTACATAAAATTTATTAGTTTAATTTCTTTGTGTGAAAAAAAAAGAAAGAAAAAAAGAAGAAATTTAGCGTCCCTGGGCTCTACGCACAGCCCTGAAAAAACTATGGCGTTATTCCGGTACTGAAATAATTTTAGTTTTAGAAGAAATCAATTTAGGTTAATTAATTAAGCTAATTTTCTAAACTGCTACGTTTAAAAAAGTTTCTAAACAAGTGTGTTTATCATATCGTGATAAGCTTATTATTAGTAAAATTGAGCTACATAATTAAGCTGCATTGAATATGAGAATTACGTGCTGCATTAAATCTGTACTATTTTGCAACTGGAAAACATTCTAGCGGAACAATATACGCTTAGCGTCATTTTGGCCGGCGACATTTTGGGCCGGAGACATTTTTGTTCGGCGACATTTTGGCCCAGCGACATTTTTGACCGGCGACATTTTGGACACGCGACATTTTGAACTGTCGACATTTTGCACACTCTACATTTTGACCCGGCGACATTTTGGCCGCGACATTTTGGCCCGCGACATTTTGACCCCAAACCATAGATGATATTTCTTATAATATGTAAATCTACATTTAAGTAAGAACAGCTAATGTTCTTGACTCTAATTCAATAACGTTTACTGTTTTTCATAGGGATTATTATCAAATCATATTCGACCTTAACAGAAAAAGTTCTCCAAACCCATATTTTACTTGCCTTCAACAAAAAAGCCTTCAACAAAATTTTCAGACGCATTTTTTAATCTTTTACTTACCAACATTTTTCAGAGAACATTTTGGTAACTTTTAGTCCGTTTTTACATCAAATTAAAAACACAGTTTAAAAATAACTTTAATAAAAAACGTCACGTCTGGAAACATTTTAAACCCGGATTATTTAAATTTTTTCTCATTAAAACACTTTTTTTTTAGCCGAGAGACAGAAACACATGTCAACCGTCAGTTTTTTCTAACAGAAAAAAAAAGATGTTAAAGGGCAAATCTGGAGGGCAAATAAAAAATAACAAAACTGAGTAACGTGTGGAATCCTCAGTAATTTGACAAATTAATCCCGTGCTTAATCAAATGCCAAGTACTTCGTGGGATGCTGAAAAATTTAGGGTTATCTAAGCATATGTTGCTCCTATTTTTTTCCCTTGTTTTCCTTTTATTTTTTTGAGTAGATTTTGCATAAAACACTTTTTTTCGTGGGGAGATCCAGAGAAAAATATTTTTTCAATGGACAAAATTAATTGAACTTTGGATGCATTTATCATTAGCAGAATTAAATGAAATCCTCATTGTTTTTATAATTATTTCTCACATTGTAAGTTTTTTTTAAAATAGATTCATGCCTAACAAAGTAATTAAAATAATGGTAATTCTTATTCAGTTTGACTCCACAGTAAAACGTCTCTGCGATTTCTTAATTGTGTCTTACCCGCAACTGGCCGTTTTGAGAGAAACATTCAAATGGTGATTTTACTGGACTAAGAATAACTTTCAGTGCATAGAATTAATGATTTAATTGTTCATAACTACTTATTATATGAATGCATGTCTTTTAGTGTATTGTGTTGCAAGTACTTTTAATTAAAATCTATTCTAGTCGGAGTGGTGAAATTTAATAGTAAACCACATTGTAGAATATACTATCTTAATATATTCTGTTAGTTTGTATAAATTCTATGAGGAACTATCAGTTATTATATACATCCACCGAATTCGATTTTCCGTTGCTAATCACTTTGAGTGTAATAATGTTCCATATATATATACTAGAAGATACATTCCAAACCTATACACTAGCAGAATATATCATGATAGTATATTCACCAAGGTGGTTTACTATTTTAAACCTCAGCTTTAGCAAGTATGATTCCGTTCACCTTTTTCAACAATAACAAATATTGTTATTTCTCAGCTGAATTGGGATCAATTCAGTGAATCTGCACAATGGTTAATTTAGAAGTAGAAAAAATTAAACAGTGGTGATTGCGGATGATTGGAGCATCATTCTTGAATTCTATTTCCTCCGAATTAGGACAGTAAAGTGGAGGAATTCAATTGAACCATGAGAATTTGCAATTCTAGATTTCAATTTCAAATCTGAGTTTCCATTTTCTAGGGGAACATCAAATTAAATGTTAAAATAAATATGCCACTATAATGAATTGTTACATTTCCAAAAACTTTCCGTGTCATACTAAAGCACGAGAAGACGAGTAACATTAGACAAAGATGAGTCATCTCCGGTTTGTGGTTTAACCAAGAGATAAGACTTAGAGTCAGATAAGCATCAGAAATGTTGCTCACAATGCTGTGTAGAAAATGTTGTGCAAAATGTTGCTACACTAAAGCCAAACATTGACCGTAGGCAAAAAAAAAAAAAAAAAAACAGTCAAACTCACTCAATAAATCATGTTTGTGGTTCACAATGTGGTCCCAGTATTTGAGGACTCAAATATCAGGAGAATTTATTTTGCGACAGACTACTAAGACCGAACATTGTCAGTAGTCAAGAAAATAGTCAAATTCACCCGCCAAACTGTGTTTTGTGCTTTGAAAAGTAGTTATAGTTTGAGGATTCCAAAACCAGGAGAGTTTATTAAGTAACGTCATTTCTTTCGACTGGTAAGTTCTGTTGGCCGTTGCAAGCTACCTTTAATGAAAGAAATGCTTTCATTGCTCTTTTCCTATACTTATGAGAGGATTAGTTAATACAAAAGCTATTTTCCTCAATATAACTTCTACACTTCATCTCAAAGTACGGTGTATTGCAATTTTAATTTAATTCAGTTGCGATATTGTTCAATGTCATGAATTGGTTTTTAAAAATAGAGATGATCATTGTATAAGTCTCATTTTCCAACGAGACTGACAAGAAAAAAAAGTTGCCATGACTTTTGCCCTAAACATCGTAATACGTATGTTTTAAATTTGAATGAAATACCATGCATTGGTTTACTTGTTCCTGTATAAAAATGTAATAAATTCACAAAAAAAGAAGGAAAAAAAAATGTTCCAACGCTCATGAAAAAATGGTTTTAAACAGTTTTTCGGTTTATTAAGGCTGGTAAGGCAAGCAAAAAATGTTCCTTTTCAGTGAAGCGAAAATCAAATCTTTCCCTAAAAGCTGAAAATACATTTTTTTCCATAAGTTGCCCGTGGAAAAAAAATCCGCGACGAAAACTTGCTATAAAAATCAAGCAGACACATGTAATCTAATGTTTCCTCACAGATACTACGTGACCCTAACTTCCATCTCACGTGATCTTCAGTCAAAGAGCCCTTGAAAGGATTTTCCTACTTTTAAGAATCGTGATCCAATTCACTTTCCGCACCTAATCCCTTTCGACGCAAGACGCATTCATTTAGCTGCGGCTTCTTCATTTGCTGGCGTCATAAGAGATAAGTTGTTATTTAATACCAACAGGAAAAACGATGTATAACTATCTAACTGTTAAAAATATATTGCAACAAAGAAAATATTTCCACGAAACAATCTATCCATGAGGTCCATTTTGAAATGAAATTATCTTAGTGTTGATGAGCAAGTGTCGTGTTGCTTGAAGAAACATTCCAATATTTATATATATTATTTAAAAAAAATAAAATAAATACCCTTCAAAGATAGATACATAGCTACATTCGTACAGTTAAATAGAAACTGACAGAGAATCTTGTAGGAAGTTCCATCGAATTACAATCTGAAAGCTAATTTTCATGTTTCATTCAGGCCATCCGATCGAAAATTTGATGCTCGTGTTTCGTTCATTTCAAAGTGGCTGTGCTTAACTTAGAGGTTAGCACACATCTGCAAAACATGACTTCCTTCAAAAGTTATAAATTAGTCCATTTCCACCTGTAAATCGGATGTTCAATTTTCCCTCTTATCCGTGGCCAGGTATTATATGGACCTAGATTGATCCGAGTTAATTAGAGTGAATTAAATCTCTCACTTAGGTTATTAGTTTTTTAAATAAATTTCAGACTCAGAAAAAAGAAAAGATTGAAAATACGGCAATACAGTAGAGAACCAATTATCCGGGATGTTTGGGACCACAGCTATCCCGGATAACTGAATTTCCCGGTTTTCTGGATCGCTACGAAGCGATATTTGCCAATTGTTTATAAAACCCAAGTTACTATAACAAATAGTAATGCATCTTAAAATCTGAGGAGAAAACGATCCAGAAGTGCTTATAGATATTACAATACTAAAAATTTCTGAGCTATATGCCACTTATATGATATTTATGAAGAAAACGTTCATATTCATTTAGGTATTTTAAAAGAAAAAAAAAAAGAAAAGAAAAAAAGCTCTTCATTTTTTAGAAATTGCCGAAAATGCATATATAAAAAAGAGGCGGAAAAATCGACAACATGTTGCCGGTTTTCTGGTTTCCCGGTATTTTGGTTCCCGGATAAAAGGTTCTGTACTGTACTACCGTGCTAAGCACAAAAGTCGTATCTGCACTTTTAAACAAAATTGAGTTATCCCCACCAGGTGGTTTTCTGTGACGTTTTTTACCCACATACAATGCTCTATGGTCATTTGAGAACAAAAAACATTTTTTAAAAATTTCTGAAAAAGTATCATCCAAATCAAATTCATGAAAGCGCAAAACTTTAAAGAGTAATATCTCAGTTTGAGCCCGACTGCAGATACAACTTTTGCGCTTACCACAGCAGAATAGGTCTACGTTTTCCATTTTCTATTATAGGTTAAGTTTTTATTATTTTAAGTTAAAAAAAAGGTTTGTTCATGTTCTGATGAAATAATGAACGTAAGTTTGATTAAAATAAGTGGTACTAAAGTCGAAATCGCTAGAGCTATACAGAGATTTTGAATATTTTCATCTATATTCGATTCATTTCAATGAGCTCAGAAATTTTACTGATCGCCATTACTTTTCTGTAACCGTGATTATATTGAGAACTTTGAATTAAATTGATTCAAAAATGTTACCAAAAGCATTTCCAATTTCATTCTCTTCTTAATCTCTTTTCAAATAAGTCTCGGAAAGTCTTTAATACTTAAATGCTTTCTGAATCTCGGATTTAGTTACTGCTCCGCATATTTTAAGATAATAAAAGCTATGAATACATACCAAAACTAATTGCTAGGAAACTCTGGTTTGAATTACGGAAAATGAAATTTAAAGAGCTTTACTTTTTACGCAAAAGAATAATCGTTCATAATTTAATTTTTAATACAGATGATTATTAAGCTAAAACCGCTTACTATATATTTTTTTTTACTTTGATTGGAAGCTATTAATGCAATTTTTTTCTTGAAAAATAATAAATTAAATTTTCAGCGACTTGTGCAAACTTCTATCCTACACTTTTGAAACTATTTTACACGTGTTATTGTTATTGGGATAGCTGACGAACAGTGTGTGAAAATTTCGATTTGATAAGCATGGAACATTTTATGATTTTTAATTATGTTGATAGATAAAGAAATGTTAGAGAAACTCTATTTCGGTGCTAATAATGTCTTTGATTTATTAGCATCAATTTTTCCAAGGGTGATTTTTCATCCATATTAATGCTAAGGTTTTATGATATAATTCTTCGATAAATACATCACTGGAAATAAAATTTTACTATACTCTGTATAACGAGAGCTGGCTGCTCAAAGTGAAATTAATTTCCCCCTCTTCGCACTTTTCCTCTGATGGTTCTCATAGTTACGGCGCTATGGACTTTTTCCCCACTTAGCTTCTGCAACAATGGTTAAATGCAAACGGTTAAAATAGCTTTGTACGTAAACTATTATTCTATTGAGAAATCAAGGGTAACAAAGCGCAACATTTTCTTAGAAATGTTTGCTGCATTCATGTATGACTAGATTTGTTAGAAAACGTTGAGAAATAACTGAGACATGATGATATAGATAAAAGCGGAAGCATAATTCGATAACCATAAAATAAATGAAATGCTTCAACAGCAGTGCATGAAAAACAGAGTAGAACTGTTTTCTTTCATACGGTTTCCATGGAGACGACGCAAAATTTCTAAACTCTATACGACTATTTTAAAGTAACCGAGTATAGCATAATGTCTTCAACACTAAACTAAGTCATAGGACAACAGTAATTACACTAGACTCCAAGCTATGAGTCAAAGATAAACTGATTTTCTGTTAGTAATATCGCGTCCTAAGCATTGTCATCATGGACACATTATCCCTATTCCCTAGAAAGCTTAGATTTCAGTAGAAATTACCAGAATCCGACAGAGTTAATGCAAAGTCTGAAGCAATGTTTCAAACTATCGAAGACTGATAAGAATGACAAATGATATGAACTGCATCTATTTGTAGGAACTTCAATAACTAGAATTTATGAAAGGCATCCATTTTGCACTAATGTAGAGAATGAAAAATTCTGAAAAGTTAGCTCGATTGGCGTTGTTATGTTTTCTGGCGAAAGACCATCTTTGGTAAACATTGCGCCAATGTATTGAAATAGTCTTAGCCATAATAAAGAATTAAGATATTGAATTAGAAATGCGCCGATGCGGCAGCTTTTCGACTTGTGAAACATATTGCCCAATAAAGCAGGGAAGAAGACTTTGAGGGACATGAAAATTAATCGATAGGAAAAATTATTCAGAAGAAATTTTGAAGAATGGATCAAAAAGAAAATAGGATAAATACGAAGACATCAAAGCGGTGTTCTTTTTAAAGTTTAAAGCTTGTGCGTTAAAAATTATACAACACAAAAACAAAAAGATTGCAGATTTGCTGCAAAGACTTTTTTTTGTGACCGTCAGTTTTCCGTTTTTTATGAATTTGCATCAAAGTGAATAGTTAATTTTTACGCCGTGAAGCATCCTTTAATCTTTGTAACACAAATAATCGATAATTTCATAGAGAATCGTTACATTGAATTATGGAGTAATCTTTGGAATGTGATGCTAGTTACAAAGATCTTTCTTAAATAAATTCGAAATATACAGCTTCTTTACACTTTGCGATTCAGTATACTTTATAATCTACACTCACTTCTGATGTGAAATTTATTGAGTTACTTTAATAAAGAAAGTAGAAAAGAAAATAAATGGTCAAAGAAGTCTGACTAGGATGAGGAAGGTCTCGGGATCGAATCCCGTCTCGGACATGGGTATGTACTTTCTTCCTCTTCCGTCCTTAATATTTCTTTGTGGGAATGTGTGTGTGTGTGAAAGGCTGCCTGCAGTATTAATAGGTTTTATGGCATGTATGTTGAGCTAAAAAGGACTTCCGCCTAAATGGTGCACGTAAAAAAGGAAGCCGCGTACATTTTCCACCTTAAACCGGGTGGATGCATCTACTCAAGTTTAGGGTACCCGAGTGGTACAAGTAGCAACAACAACAGAATATCAGAGCTGATTGTTTTCCTGTATTTTACCGGATTTCCGGTATTTTCATGATCGATTCTGGTATTTTCCTGCTCAAAAATACCTAAAATAAAATATTTTTAAGTATACTTTTATCTTTCCACCTCCCGATTTTTTTTTTTTTTTTGCTTTTTCGAATTTTCGATGATTATACCGATAATTATTAATAATATTCATGGAAAAGAAATGTTAAGATGCCATTCTAATTATCTTTTTGCTTTAATAAATTATTTCATTTCCGTCTTTTTTTTATTTTGATGCTTTCATTTTAAAAAATGCAATCCATTTGCATCCAATATGCGAATCGAATTTTTCTCATTTTTGATACTTATTACCCTTAGTTAAGAGACACATAAATGAAATATCTTTTTGTTTATGTTAAAAAATCATAAATTTATAAAGTTTTCGAGTGAAATTCTGTGTTTTTTATGAAAATCAAAATGTCAAAGTTAAAATTTAAATATCTGATTTAATTTTGTCTTGCTTCAACTATGTGGATAGTAAAAATAATGTGTTTATCGTAGCGCTTTTAATTGTAAATCTGAAGTATGTTTATTTTGAATTTTTTTACATGCCATTTTCATACTTTTAATGCCTTAATTTTGAAAATTGCGATCTCTGCTGTCTGCTGTGAGAATCATATATTTCGCATTTTCGATGCTTGCTCTTCCTTGTTGAAAAGCAAACAAATAACATTTCTTTTTTTTTTGATTTAATCATTAAAATAAGTTTTAAACAAAATTCCATGCTTTTTTAGAGTGTCCAATGTCAAAAATTTAAATGCCTAATCTGTGGCTGAATTTTATTTTTGTTTCAACTATTTAAGTTTTTTAACACATACATAATATTTTTAAATCAGTATTTCACTCCAGTATTAATAAATATGAAATCTTTGAATCAGCTCATATTGTACTGATTAGGAGATTTATTGGTACTTCATCTAGATTAATTCTTTTCCATATTTTCAGTAACAAATGCAACTTTCATTACTTCATAAATATTTTCACACTACAAACAGTAATTCTGTATGACATTTGCTTTCTCCTTAAAATATTTTTTTTTTGGAGATAATTTGTTCAACACCAGCTCAAAAGTGACTTTATTACTCATTTACATTTAATTAAATGCATGCACAATATTTTGACTAAAAACTATTTGAAACTATTCGAATATATGAAATGTGTTAGTTTATGAAGGGAACTTAATTATCATATACGTATAATTATAAAATTAGGTGTGCTTAAGTAATAGGGGCCATGGTTTAAAGACCCCCCCCCCTCACACACAAACATATTTTCTCTTTAAAACTTTCAGGTATTTTTTTATGAACTCACAATCACCCCTGGAATATACATAGTGGCGATTTTTGAAAGTTTAATTAGTGATTTAGTCGAATGTTACTAAAATTTCGTAAGATTTGGGCTTGCGTTTCTGAATGTGTACCATTGTGATATCGGCAGCCATGAAGAACCACCTGAAATTCCTTTTTCTGAAAAAAATATCCTTAGCTTTTCCCTTGTTGCCAATCGCAATCAACTAAATTTACATTCAAAAAAAAAAAAAAAGACAGTGGCGATTTTCGAAAGTTTATTAACAAAATCGTCAAATACGCGGAGAATTTCATGAGATTTGAGCATGAGTTTCTGAGTGTGTACCTATGCGACATCCAGAGCCGTGAAGAACCTTCTGAAATTCATTTTTCTGAAAAGTTATCATCAGCTTTTCGGTTGTTGCCAGTCTCAATCAACTAAATTTGGACAAGTAAAAAAGAAAATATATAGCGGCGATTTTTGAAAATTTAATTAACATATTCGTCATATAGGAGGAGAATTTCATGAGATTTGAGCATGAGTTTTTAAGTGTGTACCATTGCGACACTGGGATCCACGAAGGAAGAACCTTCTAAAATTTATTTTCTAAAATGTCATTGTCAGTTTCGCATGTTGCCAATCGCAATTAACTAAATATTTAAATTCAAGTAGAAAAGAACGTACACAGGGGTGATTTTGACAACTTATTTTTATAACTTGGTGATAAAAAAGGGTGTACTTTTAATTCCTATTATTATTTTGATCATTGTCTCCAAGCATATCGAATTTCTATCTCCTACTGAAAAACCATGACCATTTCTGGAATTTCTATTTCGGTCGCTTAGCAACGCTAGACGAGGAACCTTTTTAACTACTATTTTCCGACGACATTCCCACTAATGGCACTTAAACACATAAAAGGGCAAGAATAAAATCACATTTCTGTTATCATCGAACCATTTTAGAATCGTGTTCTCGAACGTCGAACACGTTGAGGAAAAAGAATAAATCAGCGTCTACAAATTCGTTTTCATTTCCTTCGAAAGTGAAATTACCTTTCGATATACCGACGAAATCGCATATTTTTAACGATCTAGTTCCGGTGATCAATTTAAAAAATGATGGTCCGTTTCATTGTTTCGGACTTGGCGTTCGGAAAAGAAAATTTGATATTGATTGAAAGTGATGGACATTGGACAGGAGCTTACTAAGACGGGCAATATGCATTGAACTTAATGTAATATCAATTGTTGCATTAAAAATAACCGTATCCAGATGTTTGATTTTTACTTCTTTTTACGCAGTAAAGGAAGCATTGTGAATGAAAGAAAAAATTCATTCAAATTTCGGGCTAAATTTTGATTTTGCTCACCGCCGATTGAATGTTAAGTAATTTTTCGCCTTGTCAGTACGTGCATATGTACCTTCCAACATAAAACCAGCTGAAAAATCCTCTTCGACTACCTCCGAACTAATTATGACGAGTTTTGTCGTGACGTCTATATGCACGTATGTATGTCGAATAACTCAAAAACTGTATGACGTAACAGCTTCTAGTTTGGTATGTAGACTTTGAGGGGGGTCTAGTTGTGCACCTCCTCTTTTGGTTGCGTTGAATGTCTCCAAGACAATCTTTTATACCTTTTTTGGGGTAAATAAGTGTTAATTCCAATGCAGACTTTCGTGATATGAATTGAGGGTCATTCCATGTGAAATCAACAAGCTTCAAAACTTGACCATCACCAATTTCAAAAAAAATTATAGGGTTGATTACCTCTATAAAGTGATACAAAAAACTAATTTTTAAAATTTTTTCCAGCTGTTAGTTTTTTGTGTGAGACCGCTTAAAAAACGCAAAAAATGGAAAAAAGTGAAATTTTGAACATACAAAGATTCAATTTTCTCAGCTTGTATTGCAGCTAGAGTCTTTTGTTATATGTCATAGTAAAGTTCTTCAAACAAGCTTTCAAATGATACATAATTTGACAAGGTTTCGTGATGTTAATATTTCAAGGTCACCAAAAGCATTATTTGACCTTGAATATTTCAAAAAGTGCATTTTTTAAAAATCTGAAAAAAATATATATATTACTTCCTAATGTAGTGTATATGTGGTAAAATTTGCAGAATGGGACAGCAATGGGATCTGGATGAAAAATGGAATCGACTTTTTACACTCTTACCACTTTATTGCAATGCCTATGGCTCCTGAGGATATATAATACAGAAATATTGCAAACTGTGAAATGTTATTTACAAGTGACGGTTGGCTTATTCCACGTCTTGTTTTGAGAGGTTATAAATAATTCCTTTTCCGTTTCTACTAGGGTCTACTTCCGAAATAATAGCACTTATGGGCACATTTACAACATTTTCAAAGTCTGGATAGTAGACAGAATTTGAGGGTCCATAAAGTTGCAACTGCTTGATTTTCTTTATCTGTGTCTAAGACGCACCTTAGTCACCAATATCCATTATACTTGCAGATCAAGAATCCAACCATTTCTGGGCAATCAAGATCGCCTTTGACAGTTGTAGTACGTTCGATCCTTATAGTGTTGAAAATGAATATGCATTCACTTGCATCTGATTCATGTTTAATGGCATTACACGATGAAGACTCTGAGTGCCTGGTGTTGTTCTTGCCATCATTTTTCTGGATTTCAAAGCCTCTTCTTCCATATCAATTCAATTCATTTTCAATATTGCACAATTGAACATTATAAACAGGAAGCAGAGGCTTTGAAATCCAGAAAAATGATGGCAAGAACAACACCAGGCACTCAGAGTCTTCATTGTGTAATGCCATTGAACAGGAATCAGATGCAAGTGAATGCATATTCATTTTCAACACTATAAGGATCGATCGTGATACAACTGTCAAAGGCGATCTTGATTGCCCAGAAATGGTTGGATTCTTGATCTGCAGGTATAATGGATATTGGTGGCTAAGGTGCGTCTTAGACACAGATGAAGAAAATCAAGCTGTTGCAGCCTCATGGACCCTCAAATTCTATCTACTATCCAGACTTTGAAAATATTGTCAATGTGCCCACAAGTGCTATTATTTCGAAAGTAGACCCTAGTAGAAACGGAAAATGAATTATTTATAACCTCTTAAAACAAGACGTGGAATAAGCCAACCGTCACTTGTAAATAACATTTCACAGTTTGCAATATTTCTGTATTATATATCCTCAGGAGCCATAGGCATTGCAATAAAGTGGTAAGAGTGTAAAAAGTCGATTCCATTTTTCATCCAGATCCCATTGCTGTCCCATTCTGCAAATTTTACCACATATACACTACATTAGGAAGTAATATATATATTTTTTTTCAGATTTTTAAAAAATGCACTTTTTGAAATATTCAAGGTCAAATAATGCTTTTGGTGACCTTGAAATATTAACATCACGATGCCTTATCAAATTATATATCATTTGAAAGCTTGTTTAAAGAGCTTTACAATGACATATAACAAAAGACTCTAGCTGCAATACAAGCTGAGAAAATTGAATCTTTGTATGTTCAAAATTTCACTTTTTTCCATTTTTTGCGTTTTTTAAACGGTCTCACACAAAAAACTAACAGCTGAAAAAAATTTTAAAAATCAGTTTTTTGTATCACTTTATAGAGGTAATCAACCCTATATATTTTTTTGAAATTGGTGATGGTCAAGTTTCGAGGCTTGTTGATTTCACATGGAATGACCCTTGATGCTACCACTTGGTGATATATCGTCAAACTTTTGGTCGCCAAGTGGTTGACGCCAACTTGGTAACATACCTCCTGGTTGGCGATAAATTTGGCGAAAAAAATGATTTTTTTCGAATTTGGGCTCAATTTGGCTCTATTGGCGATATTTTGCGAAAAATCCTCTGACTGGTGTTAAAATCGGCGATATTTAGAAAATTAATCATTGTAAAATATTTTTTTGCATTGTTTCGTGGCAAACTAGGGTTGTAAATGTTTGAATTGTTATCTTGCTTACTCTAAGCACTATTTTGACACTTAAGGCATCTACTAAGAAATTTACAAGTAAAAGAAGTAGTGTGGGGTCCATACCAGATTTTTTCTCTATGGGTGAAGTCATTAAACTATGTGAACCAAAAGTAGCCAGTGCTCTCAAGATAGACCACTCCATAAAGTAGAATTAATATTTTAAAAATAAAACAAGAAGTTCTGTCAAGAACTAAACGAGCCTACTTTCCCGTACATCGACATCGGCATTCTCTCATCTGATCATTATTCTCTTGATTATCTGAGACTGAAAAGTATGTCAAACATACCTTTTTAGCACTTAGAGCTGATTTCGAAAAGCAAAATATACCCCTCTCATCAGATGAAATAGACACGTAAAAAGTAATTAACGAATAAATAAAGTTTGTCGCACCTTTTAAAGAGTGTAACTGTTACAGTTCCTCCGTAGAAAAAATCCTCCATCGTTTTCAAAAAAAAAAAAAAAAAAAAATAATAATAAAATAAATAAATAAATAAATAAAAGTACAAAGAGCATCAAAACACATTCAAAGAAAGAAAAAAAAAAAAAAAAAACTCGTCCGTTAATAAAATGTCTCGAATTTCACTTTTAATCCGTTGCCAGTTGTTAAATATAAATAAAGAATAAAATGTTCTCGTTTTGTTTTGTTACAAAAAAAATTGTCTGCCAAAAAAAAAATAATAAAAATTATAATAAATAAAATAAAGCAAATGAATAAATAAACAAAAAATCGTCTGCACAGTCAGTCATTTTTTTCTGAGCCTGCATTTCCGCCATGTTTGCGGAGTCGGAGTCGGAATCAGTCCTCACAGAAGATTACTCAGAAAAGTACTTTACAAACATTATTTATCAAAACAATTTTCTTACAAAGTTAGTTTGAAGGAAATCCGACTTTAAGTTCAGGATCAACATTCAACTTAAATTCCCCGCAGACGCTAATGTTAATTTTTTTTTCTGCTAATGTTAATTTTTTTTCTGAACGGTTCAATATTAAACGAAAAATGGTTCAAATCAAAAAGCGAAATATGGGAATGTATGGGAAAGCCTCTCCGAGATCTTTCAAACAAAAAAAAGTTTATTCCATTCGGACGGTTCACTCAAAAGTTATTAGGTGGGGAAAGGTTGCTTGAACGGTTCAAAGTTGAACGAAAAAATGAACAAATGGAAAATTTAAATCGGTAATGAAGTATCCTTGCTCAGATCCTTCGAACAAAAAAAAAAGTTTATTTAAATCGGACTGTTCAATCAAAAGTTATCAGGCGTGACAGCTTGATTGAGCGGTTCAATTTTGAACGAAAAATTGTTCAAATCGAAAATTGAAATACGGGAATGAAGTATCCTTGATAAGATCTTTCTATCAAAAAAAAAAAGTTTGTTCAAATCGGATTGTTCACTCAAAAGTTAGCATCGCGGGACAGGTTGTTTGAACGGTTCAAAGTTGAACCAAAAATTGTTCAAATCGAAAAATCAAATATGGGAATGAGCTGTACTCGCCGAGATCTTTCGAACAAAAAAAAGTTTATTTCATTCGGAAGGTTCACTCAAAAGTTATTAGGTGGAGTAAGGTTGCTAAAACGGTTCAATGTTGAACCAAAAAGGTTCAAATTGAAAATTTAAATACGGTAATAAAGTATCCTTGCTGAGATGCTTCGAACAAAAAAAAGTTTGTTTAAATCGGACTGTTCATTCAAAAGTTTTTAGGGGTGACAGCTTGTTTGAACGGTTCAATGTTGAACGAAAAATTGTTCAAATCGAAAATGTAGATATGGGAATGAAGTATCCTTGAAAAGATCTTTCGAACAAAAAAAAGTTTGTTCAAATCGGACTGTTCACTCAAAAGTTAGCATCGCGGGACAGGTTGTTTGAACGGTTCAAAGTTGAACCAAAAATTGTTCAAATCGAAAAATCAATATGGGAATGAGCTGTACTCGCCGAGATCTTTCCAACAAAAAACAGTTTGTCCAAATCGGAATGTTCATTCAAAAGTTATTAGGGGGGGGGGGACAGACAGACCGACCGACAGACGCACAAATTCCCCATCTCAATACCCTACTTTCAAATTTTTAATTTTTCGATATTCATTTCACCTTTTTATTTTTTTAACTTGGCGATATTTTTTGGACTTGGCGATATTTTTTAGATGCATTAAGCTACTTTTAATACTTTTTTCGTCTTTCTTTTATTTTTAACGGGAAAGTAGGCTAAAAAGGCGCTTGTACTGCATTGTAAAACACGTATTTTTTGCGCAAATACTTGAGGCAAAAGATATTACCCTTATCGATAACCATTGGGTGCAGCACTTTAAGGAGAAATTGTTTCAATTTCAATGTAAGAATATAAAATTCATATGTGTTTAAATTCTTTGAAATTTGAGTTAGTTTTTGCTTTTTGAAAGATTATTTCTATTTCGAAAATCAACGTTTACTTTAACTTTAATGAAGTTAACGCGAATGATGACCATATATATTACTTATGTTCCCAATATATTACATTGCTCTGCTTTCACTGTTGAACTTTTGTTCTAGAATAAGCAGGATCGTGACTGCATCAGATCGAAAACAAAAAGTTATTCTCATTTTTTTCGATAATTCTCTATGGATTAATTTTTTCTAATTATATATTACTCTTCTTTCAGAAGAAAAATCAGTTGACAATGTTTTGTATAGTTAGATTTTCATCAAAAAATTTTGTTACTTAAAATTTAAGTTATTTGTATGTGTCACATGCAGGACATCCAAAGTCAACATTGGGTAATGAGTTGCATGAATTTGCTAATATTTTAGCTATATTGATAAAATAAATGACAAGACAAAATGTAGAATTTGAAAACTAAATCTCCAATGTAAATGAAACGGGCACGGGACATTTTCGCCGCAGCGTAGGACATTTCCGCCGCAAAGTTTATCTCTACCTCCCTCCATGAGACATTTCCGTCGCGTCTCTACCCACCTTTTTCTTGCGATAGAACAAATCCGCCGATTGAGCTAGTAAAGTGCACTATTTGGCGAAATAAAATTGGCGAAGTTTAAATTTATTTATTTATTTATTTTTGCAGCATGGAACGTACAATTCCTTTTTAGGTGACCCTTTTAATTTTCCTATTATCCTGAAATCCTGCAAATAATGTTCAACTTCTTTTATTAGTTTCTTCTTCCTTTTTTAATGCAAGGTGAACAATCTCCTTCCCATTTTTTCCAGACTGGGAAATTTCGAACTGAAATTTGTGGCGTGGTTAAAATTATTCTTCCCTGTGTTAAAGGTGCGTAAAGGTTTTTCAACAAATAACAATTTTGTCAAGTTCTTTCCTAAATTTTAGGAGTGCTAAAAGTTATGAGATGTAACAACTGCGTTTTTTTAGATTTGCTGCTTGTCGCCAAAAGATGACTTGTCGCCAAGAAAGAAAATTTTAAACTAGTCTCTGAAAATGGTGCGGCGGATTTGTCCTGTGAAAGGCATGTGCGGTATAGGAGTCGCGGCGGATATGTCCTGTTCCGAATGAAACATATCTCATTTGTTGAGAAATAATAATTTAAACCGTTGAAAAAAAATGTCAGGGCTATTCCAGGAAAAAAAAAAGTTTCAATTTTGTCCCGCACGTGACGGTTCATATATTTCATTAAAATATATAAGGTAGTGACGAATTTTTTTCCTTTTTTCTCAGAAATCATACATACGTGTGTGATTTCTTAAGCAACAAAATTTCGTTCATTGACATTCTAAATTATTATTTCTAATGAAATATATGAAGTGTCTCGTGGATGACAAAATTACCACTTTTCATGGAACGGCGCATTAGCTGTGTAGTTTAACGGTCATGACGACGAAGTGATAAAGCACTTGAAGTCCAGTAATCAGTTTTGAATATAAATGCGACAAAATAATTGAGTGTAATTGAAATCCATACATTAAAGAATTTAATGTTCGATGAATCACATCATTTGATTAAATGCAGACAAACCTGTTTTGGGCTTTAAAAGGCTACTCTTATCTTATTATCTCTTTAAAGGCAATTCAAATTTCAGTATTTCAACTCTATAAATTAACTTCATCAGAACTGGAAAATTAATTTTAGTTCTAAATAATTCTCACAGATGACTTTGAAATGCCATGTTCATTAAAACCGTTGTCAAATGGCGATATCAAACGCTTTATTAAAATGCTTGTGCAGTTCAATAATAAATGATTATGAAAATATATTTATGACAGTGCAAACTGTGTTTGGAGAAGAGAGACGATGTAATAGGATTATTGTTAAGCGCGTTGAAGTTAGAGCTTGTATATATGCTTTAAAATTGGGCTCTTATCGCGTCATTTGTTTTTGCGCTGAGATGCCTTCCTCATTTCTTATTCAATGCGATTGTATTCACCTAAATGTTTTCACAATTACGTGACGCATTCATGTACAAAATGGACAAATTCTATTGTGGAAATTTTAAGAAATTTAAATGTGTGGTCCCTAAAGATCGAGACTAGCGGTTGCCATTCGCCAGTGGCGACTTCAAATTATGTTTGGCGACTGCAAGATGTTACGTTAGTCGCCAAACTGGCGACGTATTTTTTTCTGAGCAAAAATACAAACTGTTGATTCATCGCCCTGATTATGAAAAGAAAATGGCCGTTAGCATAGTCACTGGTAGCCAATGTTAGTTTGGAAAGAAAATCGACCCATCTGCGATAAGAAACATCTAAATACATAATTTCAATCTAGATAATGCAATGAAACTTTGTTGGAAAAATAGTCAAAGATGACCAAATTTATGATTAATCAACAAATTAAATTAAATGTTTTTTAAACTTCAAGTATACAGGTGCGTTTAGTTTGTTTTATTTGCATAATTTCTTATAATTTAGATTTTTAAATAAAAATAACTTTATTTTTCAGAAAAAGTTTAGTTTTTATAACATCTTTTTTATGTATAGTAATTTAGTTTATGCAGAATAAAGTGAAGTGGGATTACAATTTTAGAATTTGGTTCAAAGTGGCCACCAGCAACGCCAAAGTGGCCACTAACTTTTTTGGGTTTAGTGGCCACTATCAAATTTTTTTAGTCTCATGCTTTAGTGGTTCCACATGAGTGGGAAAGCTTGTGTTAAAAACTGATATTTTTATTCAGTTTAATACCTTAAAAAAAAGCTCTCTTCTGGATATGTTCGTTCGTTTTTAGCCCTTAAATTTCCATATTTAATTTTGTGCAAATTTATTTTACTATCTTTTAAAAAATATTAAGTTTTTCAGTGAAATATCTTTGGAATGCTATGTCCTATGGCTGTTATTCTCATTTTTGGTGAAAAAGCTAAACAATTCAACTCTGTTTAGAATATTCAGCTACACTTTCTTTCAGAATTAAATGCATACTAAAATGTACGCTTACACACACACACCTAACGCAATTCGTAATTGCAAAAATCATAGCTTGAATTCAAGATGTCAAAAATCAAACTAATTCATTTATTTATTTTTTGTTGAAAAATTGCCTAATACTTGAAAGTACAAGCGCACATATCTCTGATTGCGACATCAATTAAATTTGGTTTCGAGAGATAAAGGCTGTTGCGAATGTTCCACCATCTATGTTCCGTTATTATCGCATGAGAACATCATTCGAAAATCTGCTTTATAGATAACTTCACAGTTGACATGAATACTGGTTAACATTCATGATAATATCCATTAATTTGGAATATTTAATCAAATTTCGCAATATTGATCCGGTATGAAGTATTGCCCTCTGGAAACTTATGAACCACCAGGAACTATTGACTCTCATTACAGTAGTTACCACGAATTATTATATAATTAATATCTGGCACTAAGCTTACGTGTCTCATTCGAAGCTAGAGATTTTTTTATATATTTTTTTTTATCGCAAACCGATTCAAGATATTTTCAAAAAGCATTATCTTGTTTCTTCTTCAGTTAGAATTTGGGTCAAAGTATTTCAAGCAGGATGTCTATTACTTGTTTTTAGTTGTAAACTGTTTTGTACGTTTACTCATACTTTTATTATTTGTTTAATTATATTGTTAATTTTTGTTAAATGTATTGTAATGTAAGACTTTATTGTAGTCATAAAACTTATTTATTCTTATTCTTCGATAATTTATGCTGTGTTGACGTTGATTGTACATTACTTTAACTCAGTGAAAATAAGGGCCGTGATAGCCCGATCGGTTAATCGTCGGACTCGTAACCGGAAGGCCCCGGATTCGATCCTAGCCGATCAAAGATCCAACGTCGTTACTAATGGTGGCTGGTCGATTTAAAATAAGGGTCGTGGTTACAAAGTACTCCAACTGAAACGATACCTAGGTGGTACTAGACCAGGGGTTACTTGGCCCTTGGTCTAGATCAAAAGAACCGAGCGCTCTGAGCTAAATCGGACTTCCACCTAAACTGGTGCTCGTTGAAACGGAAGCCGTACTTTTTCCACCTTAAATCGGGTAGATATGTCTACTCGGGCTCGGGTTCCCGAGTGGTTTCAGAAACAGTGAAAGTAAATTTTGATAATTTTTCACATAATAAATGGTTTAATTGAATAACACGAAGTGTGTCCCGGGTTTCTGAGTTAATTTCAACAGGAGATGGCTTGTTTTTTCGTACATCCCTCCCCCCTTTTGTGACAAAAAACAATATTTCCCCTTACTCTTCTTTCCCTTTGTAACATGTCATACTATTTTTCATAAGAATATTCCAATATAAAACCCGCGGGATGTCGCACTTCTTGTTACCCCTTAGTGGTGCACCCAGGATTGTTTCCTATGAGGGGCTGAGTGGAACTCCTTCGGAAAGTTTTCGAATTTGAAGTCCTAAAAAAAAAACTGCAGTCATTTTTGGTAAAATTAAGAAGGGGTTGGGGGTTATCTCTCGGAAATTTCCAAAAATCAAATCCAAGAAACGTATTTTAAACGGTTTGATTTAATCAAGGAGGTTCATCTTCATGCTTATGAGAGGGGCTTAAGCCGCTTAGCTCCCCTCGTGGGTGCGCCAGTGTTACCCCCCCTCCCCATTGTCAAAAGCTCAAGATTTGACGAACCTCCTCCCTCAAAACGTAAGATGATTTGTGAACAGCTCCTTACCGAATTTCATACTTCTAATCCTTGCTGCTTTCCAGAGCTATTTAATCTCATTCGACAGTAGTTGAATCGTTTACTTCAGAAACCCATCAGGTGTATTTTTTTAAATTTTCGGAGAACTAAAATAACTTTTCAAGTAAAGGTTTTGTATTGAAAAAGAAAAAAAAATAAATAACTAAAACGTTTCCTGTTGTATTGCAAAGTAAAAAATGCTTAAGGTTATTTAAAAAAAATATTTTTTTTTTCAAGTCAAAACCTAAACTTGGGAAGTTTTTTTTCTTTTAGTTTCCCGAAAATTATAAACTGTGCACTTGACAGGTTTCTGAAAGTAACGATTCAGTTGGCGTTGCGGTTATTTTTTCAGATTGGACCCACGGAGCCACCGCGAGCACCACCGTCTACCTGCTTCTGCAGGTGCATGGTCTCCTATAGCCCTTGACCTCCGCTTCTTCTGGTGGTGAATTTCATGCACTACACACACACACACACTCACACACACACACGCTCTTATCACAATTAGTGATTGCGAAAAACATAATTTGAATTTAAGATGTCAAAGTTCAAATGATTTTTTAAAAACTTTTGTTGTTTAAGTGATGGGTTTCGGTACACACGTCCAATTAAACATTTACCTCCAACGACACCATTACAAAAATTACTTTATTGTATTTAATCGCACGTTGCTCGGAGACGAACAAACAATTCCCCATTAACTTAATACATCAGCTCAGCTCAAATGATAGCAATTTAATGCATAAGCGTTATTCGAGCAAATCTGTATACATCCTTCAGGGATTTGATTTGGGGCTGGGAATTGAATCACGATTCGGAATAAGAAGTCTTTCCGAAAGGGTTTGGGAATAGGTCACGTGATGAGAAAGTTAAGATCACGTACGGGCGGTAAGGAAAATCTCTGAAATTACATAAATTCGATGGCTTATATAACAGGTCACATATTTTAGATATCAGCTCCGGGGAAAGTAGAAGCATTTTTATGCACTGATTTGTAAAACGTAATGGTCTGATTTTTTTTTTCAAAAATGAAAGAATTTAGCGTAACGTGATGAATTTTAATTAGGAAAAACAGAGACTCTTTTTGCGCCGTTTCTTGTTGCAGGAAAACTCGAATAGTTTGTAAACTTTGCTTAAAAACGGGAACGTGCATAGTAGTAATCAGCAAATTTAAAACTCTTTCAACTTTTATAATATTTCGTGCATATAACTACCCAAAAGCACTTTGATTTGATGACTCTGCTGAATTATGCACTGTAAGAAAATGAATGTCGTTTTATAGTATAATACTTCTAATTTTATAGTAATAAACTAAAAATTGCTAATTTTACAGTAATAAACTGTAAAATTGTTAGTATTACAGTTCTAAACTATGAAATTGCTAATTTAACTGTTTATTACAGTTCATTTTACAGTTTTAAACTGGAACCTCTGTTACCAGTATTATACTGTTGTTTTTACCGTATAATACAGTTAAATTTTTACGACAATAAACTGTAAAATTTCTAACTTTAGTAAGAAACTGTAAAATTGCCAGTTTTACAGTTTATTACTGTGCATTTTACAGTTTTAAATTAGAACCTCGACTGCCAGTATTATACTGTAAAAACAACAGGTCATTTTTTGCATTGTAGTCCTCTATAGTAGAAGTAAATTTGGAAGGTAACTTAAATTTGCGTTTAAATGTCAGGTTTTTAAGTTTTAGTGGGTATGTACTGTGTTAAAAAGAAACACTTTATTTTAATTAAAAAATGCTTATACTAGTCAATTAGAATGCAGCAGGGCTTCCTATGATACGTGTACTCAGTTGGTAGTGGTTACACTCCCATAAGGTGTTGAGAGAAAAACCGACGTAGTAGAAAAGATTTACCAGTTTTAAAATCAGCTGGCTTATTTCATTGAAAAATATCTCACAAATTTAACTCAACAGAATGTGCTATAAATTGTTCCTTAGTTAAGTAGATACCTGTTGTTTTTAAGTTATAGAAAATACAATCTTCTCCAAAAAAATCGGCGCAACCAGATTTAATTGTCAGAACGAAACAAAATTTTATACACGAGAACAACATTAGTATATGACAATCATAACAAAATCAAAGCAAAATTATCATTTATTTCAGGAAAAATATCAAGTGAATGGTGGTTTTAGAACTCGTCGGGACACTTTTAGCATGAGTGCAAGAGGCCTCTACTCATTGGGATTTTTCTAGTGATAAATGATAATTTTGATCTCATTTTCCATTCACATTCTTATGTCAATGTTATCCTTACGTAAGTAAAATTCTGTTTCATTCCGATAACTCTTTCTAGACGTGTGCATTTTTTCGTTATAGAGTGTATTTTCAGTTTAAATTAAAATAAGGGTTTTTTTTTTCAACTTTAAATACAACGTAAGCATAAAATGTGAAAAGAGAATACTATTTTACAAAATCCTCTAAGAGTGGTTATGATATTTCAATCAAATATATTACGAGTTGATTTTTGATTTGAATAAAAAGCCGCTAAGCCATTGCTAAGTAACAAAGAAATCCTCAGGAGTTATACATGTAGCAACTATGTCAATAATAAGTTAGCTTTCTTTTCCCTCACCCACGTTTTTACTTCCTTTTACGTAGTAAAGGAAGTATTGTGATCACGAAAAAAATTTCACTCAAATTTCGGTCTAAATTTTGACGTTGCTCACCCCTGAATGAATGTCGCGTAGTTTTTTCGACATGTCAGCACGTGCATATGTACCTAACAATATACAAACAACCGAAAAATCAATTTCGACCACCCCCGAGTAAATTACGACGAGTTTTCTCGTGACGTCTGTATGTACGTATGTGCGGATGTATGTGCGGGTGTATGTGCGGATGTATGTGCGTATGTGGCTCGCATAACTCAAAAACTATGTACCGTAGAAACTTCTAGCTTGGTATGTAGGCTCTGAGGGGGGTCTAGTTGTGCACCTCCCCTTGTGATTGCATTCGAATGTTCCCAAAGGGGTCTTTTACCCCTTTTTTGGGGTAAATCAATGTTAATTTCAATACAGACTCAAGTGATATGAATTGGCGCCACCACTTGGCGACATGTCGCCAAGATTTTGGTCGCCAAGTGTTTGACACCAACTTGGCGACATATCGCCAAGTTGGCGACAAATTTGGCGAAAAAATTATTTTTTGAATTTGGATTCAACTTGGCGCTATTGGCGATATTTTGCGAAAAATTCACTAAATGATATTAAAATCAGCAATATTTAGAAAAAACTCCATTGTAAAATATTTTTTGCATTGTTTCGTGGTAGATTAGGGGAGTAAATATTTGAATTGTTACCTTACTCACTCCAAGCACTCTTTTTAACACTTAAGGCAACTACTAAGAAATTTACACGTAAAAGGAAGTAGTGTGGGGTCCATACCAGATTTTTTAAAAGTGATTTCAAGCCAAAGATCAGAAAGAAGAGCAATTTCAATTCGCTCATTCGAAAACTCAAAGATTTTTCAACGAGAAAATCGCGACATTTTTATATGATTTTGTAGCCGTTCGATTTTAAAATCAGGAATAATTCAATATATATATATATATATATATATATATATATATATATATACAGGGTGTCCACTCCAATCGTGGACCAATAGCTAATTTCTAAACCGTTAGAGATAAGCATATAGTTTATTTAGGAAAAAATCTCCAAATTACGAAAGGAATTTTGGGTCTATTCAACGTTTTTCAAAAAATCAAATTTTGAAAGAGTTACGAAATTTAAATTTTTATACAGCCCCCCAGTCCTATCAATCATATTTAGTAAAACATTCCTGACACTGTAACGTTTAAAACTAAAAAAAAATCACCCTTCTACCACAAAAATTGACCGAGTTATGACGTTTTGAAAAATAAAGATTTTGCATTGTTTCATGACGTCATCGAGAGATCGTTCCCTCGATAGCGTCATGAAACAATGCAAAATCTTGATTTTTCAAAACGTCATAACTCGGTCAATTTTTGTGGTAGAAGAGTGATTTTTTTTTAGTTTTAAACGTTACAGTGTCAGGAATGTTTTACTAAATATGATTGATAGGACTGGGGGGCTGTATAAAAATTTAAATTTCGTAACTTTTTCAAAATTTGATTTTTTGAAAAACATTGAATAGACCCAAAATTCCTTTCGTAATTTGGAGATTTTTTCCTAAATAAACTATATGCTTATCTCTAACGGTTTAGAAATTAGCTATTGGTCCACGATTGGAGTGGACACCCTGTATATATATATATATATATATATATATATATATATATATATATATATATATATATATATATATATATATATATATATATATATATATATATATATATATATATATATATACGAATATGTATTTATGTTATGCAATGAAATGTTTGTTTACGAAAGCGCTGCATAAATATAAGCATTGAATGCATACGAATGAATCTTATTTAAGCTCTGAAAGAATTCTTTACATTACTATAGAAAATAAGTGTTATCAATGCAGAAGCATAGCATTTGAAGTTGACATATTCCTTTTCACAGAGCACGATTGAATGTTTTCGGAAAAGTTGTTCTAGCTATTTATAGGAGCCCATTTGTGTATTTACATACACTTGAAGAGTTTTTCTTGAAAGACTTATGCTTTTCAACAGTGATTTAAAAATATATGAAGAAAGAATATATGTTATCTGTACATCTTGCTGTAGAATATTGTCTCTCTTGAAATATGCTTGACTTGTTTCCAAAGACTTTTCGGTTGCTAATTATTTTTTCGAAATAATTGTGTAATGGGCAACCAGTAAACATCTATAATTCTAAACAGTTTATACCTTACCCAAGTAGCATCAACTCATCGGATTTTGCTCGGCCGATCATCGAACTCCTCGTAAACTGATCCCGTAACGCACGATGACATCGTCCCGATCAGTATCCGAGCACGGTTTTCGATGAGCTACTTTTCATCGGAAAGCGATATCCTTTCGATCAGCTTTCCCGATGAAAATAAGCCGAGCTATATTCCATCGGAAAACGATATCCTTTCGATCAAGTTTCCCGATGAAATTCATCGGTACGGGACTGTTCTGCTTGTAAATTGCTCCAAATCTCATCGTATTTCGAGACATATTTGATCATCGGCCGATGAGAATTTCATTGGGTTTCTATAAATGGCCGATCATCGGCCGATGAGATGATGCTGCTAGGGTATTTATTACCATGCGTAATTTTTTTGAGATATCTTAAAAAAAAGTAAAGTATCCAAAATAAGATTTTTAATCAACAGTCAACAGTAACCGCTTAAACCTCCTTTTCTCACACTTCGGCGTTTCGTTTTGTATGCATGACACACGCACGGCCGCGCGCGCGCGCGCACACACACACACACACACACACACACACACACACACACACACACACACACACACACACACAAATCTTCTTTTGTAGTTATATTTATTGTATGTGTAGACACGTCTGTAGACATGTGTAGACATAACATATCTACAGACACGCATAACTCACGACATTGTACTTTTATTTCTTATTTTAACTAAATTCTTGCACAAAACCCATTTTTATAGATTCTGAATAATTCTAACGTCATAAAAAAGAGTTTCGCTATTACAACAATGCACTAAAAACCCGAAAATTAGTTCTAGGATGAAAAATATTAAAAAGCATATAAATATGAAACAACTAATCGGTCACCGAAGAATACCTGTATATCAAACTTCATGTTTCTAGACCTTAGCGCCTGGCTCCACATCAGTAGAAAACCGACCGAAACCGAAAGCAGAAACCGAAAGTCCGGGTGAAAAAAATGTTAAGTACCCGGATTTTTGGTTTCTGCCTTCGGTTTCGGTCGGTTTTCTGCTGATGTGGAGCCCGGCCCTTACTGTTTTCCCATGACGTGCGTCACAAACAAACCAACGCACAAATATCTTATTTTATTACATGAAAGATAGATTAATGGTGTATTTTAAAAATCAAAAACAGTGATCTGAACTGGCAATTCGATAAATGATGCTGTTAAGCTTAAGCTCATACTATTTTATTGATAAGAAATAAATTTTACTTGTCTTAAGCAAGTACTTTGTATCCGAACATTTTTATTGTAATACTTTCATTCAATAATAATACTTTTAACCAGACATACACGTAATCAAAAAAATCCTTTTTCATTTCATTTCGGCATTAAAAGCGCATTTAACTCGTTTATGTATTTTAGCAAATGTGCTCTAAATACGTTATAAACGTACTTAAATGTACTTTCGCGTGTTTGCGTAGTCTGCGTGCTTTCTAAAAGCCCCATTATTTCTATGCAGTAAGCTGTTCCTAGGACTTCAAGAACAAAGATTGCGTCCTATAATAGCCTTAAACGAAATTCCTATTTTGATAATACAGTTTAACTCAGATTTTTTTTATGTTGCCATTAAGATGAACGTCTTTTTTTTTCCTTTTCAAGCTAGTATTTTAGTTTAATATTATAGTTAAAATCTGTTCCACCTTGTATAAACCTACAAAGTCAGTAAAATTAATTCGAATTCAGACTTATTAAATTAATAAATACATTAATAAATAACTGACAATTGAAGGGCTTGGGAGATGAAGGAGTTATGTGGCAAAACAGAAATTGCGAGTAATTCATGTTCAAAATTTTATTGTTGCAGTTGTTGCAGCTTTTTTGTTTTCTGGTTTTGTTGTTAGTGTGCGTATGAAAATATTCTAATGACATCTACTTTTTGATGCACCAAGTTTTATTTGCTTACTTGCATACATTGCTTACCATTATCCAGAGTGTTCATTTTTCAAAATGTAACATAGCTCCTTCATCCTCCAAGACCTTCAATTCTCTGACACTTTATAAACTTCTTTGTCTTGATTTCAACCTAAAAAAATTAATTAGTTGCTTAGAAAATATTTATTCCAGCAATCCCAGCTAAAAATAATCTGCTATGTTTTATTCATTTTCCTATTTTATTTTAGAACAATTTAAGTAAAGTGCGGTAAAATGATTCCCCTGTTAGCACTTAGCAATTTGCGTATTCCGAGGCAATAATTAATCACTTTTAGATGTTTCTCTATTTTTGAGAAAAAGACGACACACAAGTCAACATGTCTGGTCTAGCCGCTAGCATCCGTTTAAACAGAAATTGCTTTGAGGAACTTGAAAACAAAACGAAAATATATGCAGGCAAGTGCAGGTGGTGTTGATGGGAACAATAGCTGTCGCGAGAAAAAAAAGAAAAAAAAAGTATAAAAGTTGATAAAAGAAAGTTGGAAAACAGCCTGCCATTATTTTATTGTTGAGAAAACCAACCACGTATGGATTTAGATGCCAGATTTTTTTAAAGTTAATTTTATAAATTTTGGATGTTTTGTTCCATAAGTTTAATCGCAATCACTCATCAGAAAAATTAAAGCATTTTTAGTATATTTATTTTGATTTCCGATCTTAAATTCAATGAAGTGGGAACTAATCAATTGTTTTATGCGTCAGAATGGGGGAAAAAAACCAATACATCATGACACAGTTTGTCAAATTTATAAATTTAACTCTTAATATTTCTGAAATAATGAAGATATTTTGTGCAGCTTTTGCAGTTTAGCCAAAATATGTATTTTGTCTTTTAAAAAAATGCCCAACTGGACTATTTAAAAGCATTTTAAATGTTTAAAAGTTCGAGATTCAAAGTAACCCTTTTCTAGACAATTTCTATATGTGCATAGTTAGACGATAGATCTCTTAAATGAAGATCCATTTGCTTCCGTCATGTCACGATGGGTGGTTTCTAGTATTTTACAAACGTTTGGTTGCATAAGAAATTGTACAAAGCACTATCAAATTTACAATAAAAGAGACAAGAAGTTTTATGAAGAACTAACTTGTTTTATATGGAAGTAAGCAAAAGCAGTGGAATTCATTACTTTCTAAAACAAATTAACATACCTTCGGATTTTATAAGAAAAACCTTAAATAACTTCTCTTTCAGTGTATTAGGTATGCTTGGAAAGCTGTGCAAATTAAAAATTTTTTTAAGAGTGGAAAAAACTATTCATGACTGCGTAAATTAAAGTTGCTCTTTTTGCTCCTTTTTGGGAAGAAAGTAAGATATTTTAATTTAAATTCTGCGTAGTAGCAAGATTTTTTTTAAACGAATGATTGCAACTTCGTTTTTGTAAGCGAGTTAATGAAACTACGTCTTTTTGCTATTACTATGAATTACCAGAGGGTAGTTATTGGAAAATTAATTTGTATTTTAAAATGCATCTTGGCGTGATTTTTATTTAAAAATCAGCTTTTGTTTTATATATATAATTCATTTTTCTGTAAAGTATAGCGGAATTTAGTTTAAAGTTTCGGGGAATTTAATCAAAAGTAATTATCCTCCCTGAATGCAGCCAATCGGAACATAAAAGCAGGCAGATGTGCTTCCGAATTTAATTTCGACTCTTATTTTGACTAGTTATGAAAAATTAAAAATATTCAAAGTAAAAAAAAATATCTTTTTACTAGATCTATTACGCATAATGATTTTAATTTGAAGCTTATGACTAATTATCTGATTGCAATTCAATTTTTTGTTAAAATATTTAATCTTTAAAAAAAGTTGAAGAAAATATTAGAAAACATGGAAAATGAAGGAAAATTACAAATTGAGAGTTGCTGTTATCGATACTTGATGCGCATTATTGAAAGAATCCGAAGTGTGAAACTATTTTTTAGCCTACTTTCCCGTTAAAAATAAAAGAAAGACGAAAAAAGTATTAAAAGTAACTTAATGCATCTAAAAAATATCGCCAAGTTAAAAAAATATCGCCAAATCCAAAAATATCGCCAAATTAAAAAAATAAAAAGGTAAAATGAACATCGAAAAATTAAAAATTTGACAGTAGGGTATTGAGATGGGGAATTTGTGTGTGTGTTGGTCGGTCGGTCGGTCTGTCTGTCCCCCCCTAATAACGTTTGAATGAACATTCCGATTTGGACAAACTTTTTTTTGTTGGAAAGATCTCGGCGAGTACAGCTCATTCCCATATTTGATTTTTCGATTTGAACAATTTTTGGTTGCACTTTGAACCGCTCAAACAACCTGTCCCGCGATGCTAACTTTGATTGAACAGTCCGATTTGAACAAAAAATTTTTTGTTCGAAAGATCTTATCATGGATACTTCATTCTTGTATTTACATTTCCGATTTGAACAATTTTTCGTTCAACATTGAACCGCTCAACCAAGCTGTCATCCCTAATAACTTTTGAGTGAACAGTCCGATTTAAATAAACTTTTTTTTTTTGTTCGAAGGATCTCGGCAAGGATACTTCATTACCGCATTTAAATTTTCAATTTGAACATTTTTTCGTTCAACATTGAACCGTTCAAGCAACCTTTCCCCACCTAATAACTTCTGAGTGAACCATCCGAATGGAATAAACTTTTTTTTTTGTTTGAAAGATCTCGGAGAGGCTCATTCCCATATTTCGCTTTTTAATTTGAACCATTTTTCGTTCAATATTGAACCGTTCAGAAAAAAATTTAACATTAGCGCCTACGGGGAATTTAATCTGAATGTTGATCCTGAACTTAAAGTCGGATTTCCTTCAAACTAACTTTGTAAGAAAAGGGTTTTGATAAATAATGTTTATAAAATACTTTTCTGAATAATTTTCTGTGAGGACTCTGATTCCGACTCCGACTCCGCAAACATGGCGGAAATGCAAGCTCAGAAAAAAAAATGACTGACCGTGCAGACGGTTTTTTGTTTATTTATTCATTTGTTTTATTTTATTTATTATTATTATTTTTTTGGCAGACGATTTTTTTTGTAACAAAAATGTTTCATTTACGAGAGCATTTTATTCTTTATTTATATTTAACAACTGGCAACGAATTAAAAGAGAAATTCGAGACTTTTATCAACGGACAAGTTTTTTTTCTTTTTTTTTCTTTCTTTGATAAAATGTGTTTTGATGTACTTTGTACTTTAAATTTTTCCTTTTGAAAACGATTGAGGAATTTTTCTACGGAAGAACTGTAACAGTTACATTCTTTAAAAGGTGCGACAAAACTTTATTTATTCATTTATTTAATTTTTATGTGTCTATTTCATCTGATGAGAGGGGTATATTTTGCTTTTAGAAATCAGCTTTAAGTGCTAAAAAAGTATGTTTGACATAATTTTTAGTCTCAGATAATCAAGAGAATAATGACCAGATGCTAGAATGCATCGAATTGTCGATGTACGGGAAAGTAGGCTCGTTTAGTTCTTGACAGAACTTTTTGTTAGAAACTAATTTCTGAATACTTGGCTTCCAATGGGAAACATTTTGATTATTTGGTTGCATCTAAGAAACTAAATCAGACTAAAAAATTGAGTTTATCATTAACGAACAAAACGTTGCTAAATATTTTCTTCTTTTCTCCAATTTTGTATTTTACATGAAATAATATCTAATATAGTTTTAAAAAACTAAAAAATACGCTTTTAGAAATTTCAATCCTTCTTCGAAATTTATAAAAGATAAAAGTCGCGTTCTTTACAAATGTAAAAGCAATATATTTAATACTATCTCAATAATACTAAAGGTAAAACTATATTCTATGATACTCTAACTGATTTAACTCTGATTTTTGAAACTATTGAATATCCGGTTAGTTTACATGCACTTATAATACATACATATATATATATATATATATATTTGTAATATAGTTTAGCCATTTGTATTAATAATAATATTAAATATATTACTTTTATATTTGCAAACAACGTGAATTTTATCTTTTATGTAGAGTTACATACAAAACAAACAAACAAACAAACAAACAAACAAACAAACAAACAAACAAACAAACAAACAAACAAACAAACAAACAAGCAAGCAAACAAACAAACAAAACTCACGTGTTAGTTTCACATGTGGGTTTTGTTTGTTTGTAGCGTGAAAAGAAATGAAACCTTGGCAATAGTGAAGGGAAGAAGAGATTTGATAGGCTCTATCTCGGCGAAGGTTGGTTCTGGAGTGCATCGAATGGTTTCGCGTTTATTTTGGAAAGATTTAGAGCTGAGGTAGGCAACCTGTCGATAGCGATGGACTGTCGATCCCGAACAAACTTTGAGTCGATCGCAGCAGTATTTTGAACCTTGCTTTCTTTCCGAGTTTAATTCAGTAACGGGCAATTCCACCGTTAAGGGACGTAACAATCAATCCTTAAACACACATAATTACAATTTGGTTTGAGAATTTTTTTTTCTCTTGTATAATACGATGTTATCTAAGCTATCTTAGATTTTGGTGCAGATTCCTTGATTTCAAAAAATTACAAAATGCTTAAAAATTTGTTACACTCCTAACGATGGAATTTTCCTAATGTTAATCTCTGCAGCAAAATTAAAATTAACGTCTAAATCAAAGATACTTGTAGAATTTTCTAGACTTTTATTGTCACAATATTACTGATTTTAAAACAAACAATATATTTGCGCCAACAAATACTTTGATGTGGATTAATATTTCATTGTTTTAGCAATTTAAAGCAACTTAATAAGCATCAAAGGCTTTTTTTAATAGGAGTTATGTCACTATTAGCAATTAGCACTGTCTCAACCATGTATGAAACGCATCTATTAAGTCTTTAGAGTATGCATTATGACCCCCCCCCCCCCCGGCGAGTCATTTTTGTGCTCAAATAATTCTTGAAAAAGCAATTGAATTGTTTATGTCAGAAACCAGTCAAGCGACAAACACTAAAAGTTCGAAAAAGTATTTTCACCGTTATTTATGAAAAGAAATCGATTAGGATTTCAATACTTAAAGCTTAAATATATACATATTTAGAAATATTTCTTCCAGAAAATATTGTTGCAATCACTATTAATTAGTTTAATGTGAAGAAATAAATGCTTTCTTAAAAATAGAAATTTTGTCGTTTGGGTGGTTTCTGAAATAAACTATTTGTGGTTGCTGAAAGTTGATTTAAAGCATGGGTTTCGGTTTGTAACATTGACCATAATGGGAAACATGGATCAGCTTTGCATTACTGAGGTTTATCATCACTCATCTAGTACAACCAGCCAATTACATTCAAGACAAAGTAGTTTTTCTGAGATTGCTGTTGTGAAATTTGCTGGTTCAGTGTCACTGCTCGTTTACAACTCAGAACTTTTTTAACAGATCCTGTCACAGGTCTGAAGTGAGTTTTGATTGATATTTTGCATTCAACGTACAAAATATCATCATTTACTTTCATTTACCAGGGTTCACTATTCATACATAAATTCGACATAGGTTGTTCTATTAACCGCTTACCTGATTATCCCGAGTTATCTTGGACTCGTATGAGTTGCAGGAAATTATTATCCCGAGAAACTCGGGTGAAACTAATTGATTTTACGCCTATAAATAATTAAAAATTCAACTTGAAACCAACAGATTTTATTTGTATTGCTTCATTTTCTTGTATTTCAAAATTGAATTTAAAAAAAAAAATGTTTTTTTTTCTGCAATTTTTTTCAAAAAAAAATTCATAAGGGAAGTGGTTAACTACTGGCAAAACCATAATAGCAGCTCTAATGGTTTTCTAGCATTTATTCCAGACTTAGTTCAAACAGGAAACGTGTGTTGTAACGTCACGAATTCTTACGATTTATGAATAGCACAACTTCCTTAAAAAACAAAAATTATGTATATCTACATACATATAAAATATTAAAGAATAGTAACAACTATTATAGTAAATTTAGAGAGAAAGATTAGAGGACTCATTTTATATTTGTATGACATTTTGAAGAAACTTTATTTTCATTCCTGTTTTGTACTTCTAAATTAAAAAATAAAAGTGGATGATGAGCAAATATATATATTTCCCTTGTTTTTAGCCTCTACAATAGAAAGAAAAATATACTAAGAACAGATATATTTTTTAGCACGACATGTAAGTATTAATAACTCGTTACGTACTTTTATTTTGAAAATTCATATATATTTCTCTTTGAAGAGCAAAAATATTTACTTTAAAGAAAAACCAGGTAACGAGTACTAGGAAGTTTAAATTGCAATCGTATAAGCTTCTGCGAAATATCCTATTTTTAACTCAATTTGTTTGAAAAAATCAGTAATAGGATTAATATTATAGTTTACGAAAAATCAAGAAAATAAACTAAGCCCTCACAGAGACATCAAAGGGACATTCGCACAATGTTTTACGTTTCTTTTCCCTCTTTTATTTAATGCCTTTAATTTCACCATAATCCCCCCTGGAATACTCGTTACTTTGCAAATCTCAGTTTTTTAAAAAATACTTAAATGCAGATGGTTTTCCTGCTGTAAGTTTGGATGTAATAAGAATTTCAAGAAAAAAAACTCCGTTAATGCCGTCGTATGCAGAGCAAAATACCTAATGGCGTATGCAATGGAGAATATTTACCTTCTCAGTAAGGAATTTACTTCCGAGAGTTTGCTCTTAATGAAGCAATAGGAGTAAGTTAGACACTTTGGTGTTTAGTTAGTAAATTTGTTTAGCAATTTTAAAATGGAAAAGTTTTAGTTTTACCACCGTAACTTTTTTTAACTTCACTAATGTATTTTTAACGCATGCGTTAAATGTATCCCTTAGAGCAGTACATATTTTGATTGTGGGTTTGTGGACACATTGCTTTAACATTGTTGTTACGGCGAAAATTAACAACATTATTCACCAAGGATTAAGACGTCTTTATTTATTTTGTCATTTGTTTTACTTTTACACCCAAATTCTCAAATTTAGATGTAACACGAAATCAGGCGTACCTACGAACGAGTGAGTGAGTGAAGACTGAGTCATTAAATTTTCCAGTGGGGTTAATGTTTAAAAAATAAAGAATGCATAAATAGAAAAAACAACATAAAATTAACTATCAATGATTCGCTATCAGTTAAAAAGTATTACTCTTTTTTCTTTGTCATTCTATTTGTAGCTCTAAACTATACTCGATTACTTTAAAAAAAGCGTATCTAGTTTAGAAACTTCGCATCGTCTCCATGGAAACCGTACGAAAGAAAACAGCTCCACTCTTTTTTTATGCACTGCTGTTGAGGCATTTCATTTATTTTGTGTTTATCGAATTAGGCTTACGCTTTTATTTATATCCTCATGTCTCAGTAATTTCTCAACGTTTTCTAACAAATCTAGTCATACATGAATACAGCAAAAATTTCTAAGAAAAAGTTGTGCTTTATTAGCGTTGATTTTTCAATAGAATAATAGTTTACGCGCAAATCAATTTTAACCGTTTGCATTTAGCCATTGTAGCAAAAGCGAAGTGGGGAAAAAGTCCATAGTTCCAGAACTAAGACAACCATCAGGAGAAAAGTGCGGTGGGTGGGAAATTAATTTTACTTTGAGCAGCCAGGGTATAGTAAATGGTACACTATTTAAATATGTCAATGTCGATGGATAAGTATGAAACTCCACTTTCAGCTACCAATTACACTAAATGGCGTCAAAATAATTGTAGTCTTATAGCTGCCAAACTGATATGCTCAACCTTTGCACTGCTATCATTTGACAGCAAAGTAAAGAACTGTTTCATTTGTCACTGTTGCAGCCTTGATAAGGAGCAAAATTATTCAAACATAGCAAATTTTGATTTCTGTTACTATTCCAACCTTTGAATGATTACAAAATAATGATTGAATCTCATTCGTAAGCATTCATAAAAAAACTAATACAACACATTTGAATAAGAAAACTGACGAATCAAATTACAGCAATTCAAAATCCATTTAAGTAGATACATTTTCTGTTCTGTCATCATCATCAGGAAGTGTAATTTAAAAACAGTTGATCGCTGTTGAGAGGGATCTTTATTCTACTCGTTTAGATATCAGTTTATGCTTCATGGAAATGACCTCCATGAAGTTCGATATCCCTCTTTAAAGGTACGCAATCGATACTGAACGATGAATAGAGGAATTTCATTTCGAGCACTAGTTATTGTATTTTTTTTTCTCAATAAGATAAGGGAATGGATTTGAAGAGCGCAATCCGGTAAGATTATATTTGATACTTAAGGGCCTCTGAAAAACTTTCGAATGATAACTATAAATTGATCGTTCTAAAAGAGATAACATCTTGTAGTTAAAATAAATTTTTTGTTATGTATACTAGTTTATAAATGTATAAGTAACACTTACACACACACACATACACGAACTATATACTAATGTTGTCCTTTAATAATTTTAGACAAAAACTGGATTTTATCTACAGGTTGTTCCCGTTTAACCTTCTTGACCTTTATTTTCGCAATCGTTCGTCCTACACTGCGAAAAAAGAATGTTGTTTTTACAAAATAAAACAGCTATTTATATAGTAATAAGCAGTAAAAATTGCTTATTTTACAATAATAAAGTGTCAAATTGCTCATTTTACAGTAATAAACTGTAAAATTGCTAATTTTACAGTTTATTACCGTGCATTTTACAATATTAAACTGGAACCTATGCTGCCAGTATTATACTGTTGTTTTTACATGATAATACAGTTAAATTTTATAGTAACAAACAGTAAAAATTGCTAGTTTTACAGTACTAAACTGTAAAACTGCTAATTTTACAGTTTATTACAGTGCATTTTACAGTTTTAAACTAGAACATGTGCTGCCAGTATTATACTGCTGCATTTAGAGTATAATACAAGCTAAATTTTACGACAATAAACTAAAATTTCTAACTCTGCAATAAAAAACTTAAAAATTGCTAGTTTTACAGTTTATTACCGTGAACTTTACAGTTTTAAATTGGAACCTCGGCTGCCAGTATTATACTGTAAAAACAACAGTTCATTTTTTGTAATGTAGATGCATTCTTCCAATTGCAAAATTGTTCGAAGCAAACTGCAGTGTTAAGATATTAAAAGGGTTGATGGAAGAGAAACTTGTTCAAAGAAAAAAGAAATACAAAAGCAAACTTTTACGTGAAATCCTAGCCCCCTTATTTATATTTAAGGAAATCAAGATCATAAAAAATAATTCGAATACAAAAATTTTGATGTTAGTACAGTCGACGCTCGATATAACGACCGTCTCCGTCCTGCAGAAAACGGTCTTTATAACGAGTGGTCGCTGTAAGAAGTAGAACATAGAGCATATTGGGATACAGTTGGGGGTTTTCTCACCGGTCTTTATATTGGGATGGTCTTTATAACGTGTGGTCGTTATAACGAGCGTCCACTGTACGATTAATATTCACCTGTATGAGGATTGAAATGAAAAATGGGTATATTTTTGAAAATTGAACAACTAAAATTATTGCTTCTTTTCTCTAAAAAATCTAACGAACTACAAATTACATTGCTGTTGAAAATAAAGCGTATTGCTTGAAAGGAAATAAAAGTTGAAAACAAAGGACAGGTCTAGAATTGAAAAGAATATTCATGTTTTTTAAAAATTTTAAAGTTTTTATAAGTATAACATGTTTTTCTACACTGTAAAAATGAATGTTGTTTTTGCAGTGGGATACAGCTAATTTTACAGTAATAAACCGTAAAATAACAAATTTTACAGTACTAAACTGTAAAATTGCTGATTTTACAGTACTAAACTGTAAAATTGCTGATTTTACAGTAATAAGCTGTAAAATTGCTAATTTTGCAGTTTATTACGGTGCATTTTACAGTTTTAAGCTGGAAACTCGGTTGCCAGTATTATACTCCAGTTTTTACAGTATCATATTGCTAAATTTCAAGGCAATAAACTGTAAAATCTCTAACTTTACAGTAAGAAAATTGCTAGTTTTACAGTGTGTTACTGTGCGTTTTACAGTTTCAAATTGGAACCTCGGCTGCCAGTATTATGCTGTAAAAACAACAGTTCATTTTTTGCAGTGTAAATTGAATGATTATTGCAAAAAAAAAAAAAAAAAAAGCTGAATATATTATTACATTTAGCAATCACATCAACTTTATTCCAAACATCCAAATTCGTAAAGATGACGCTTTTCGTTTTTACAATAAATGTTTTTCTTTCAAGTAAAAATTTTTCTGTCAGTGAAAGCGACTTTATGAAACAACATTTTTCTTGGAAAGAGCAAAATATTAGACAAGTCTTCGTAAGTTTCTCTTGGGCGAAGAGCTTGTAAAGTTTGAGAAGAAAAAAAGTGTTTGTTTTTAAAACTTCACTGAATAAATGCTTTATGGGTTCATTTCTAAACGAATACTATGCAAAAGTTTTAGAAAGTGTTGTAATATGTTGTCCTTGAATAACATATTTTGTTAACCAGACATAGAGAAACAAAAATGCTTTTACATTTAGAATGTTATGCAGGCAGCGAATTTAGAACTTTTTTTAAAGTTCTATTTGTTGAAAACTTTTCTTAAACAATTCGAACTCTGAGCTTAACGAATAAATAAACAAGTAGCAAAAATAATAATAAAGAAAAGAACGACATGTTGTTTTTGCAGTTCTATCAAATAATCCTTTTTTGTTGTTAAATAAAAGCATCATTTAGTGATCAAATTAGCGAAATTAATCATATTACTATTGAACGTTTTTTTGCTCTAATTTAGATGATAATTAAGTAAAAGATAATAAGTTGTGACGCTCAATCAGTAGGAAAGGGAACCAACGAATAGTCTAATTCTTTTCTCTTTGCTTTAGAAATAAATTATCTTTCATCGCAAGACACATGCAGTTAAGTGTCTAGCAATAATGTAGTTGCCGATGCAGTATTGAATTAATTTAGGCTTTATTATTATGAGGCATAATGAATTAGTAATAATAGAATTACTTGAGAAAAAATAACGTTTTTTTTTCACTCATGCATTTCTTCTACTGTAATGATTATTATGTAACAAGCATCACATTATTAATTGTATATTTTCTTGTAATGTGTTGAGAAAAGAAACTTTTTCTCTGCACTTGATATTGAATGCATGAGTTTCTTTACAGCTGATGTTAAAATAAACAATTTATTAGCATTGATGAGCATCAGTCAGGACTATTATTCAATAATTAATTAGGTTGAAAATATATATGGGAGTCATATAGGCATTATGAATTAGAAAACTATTACATAGTATCAAGAACGAAATTTTCTTCTAAAACTTTTTCACTCTGTTCTTTATATGAATACTCATTATTAGTCAGGATTATTACTTAATAGTAAAAATAGGTATAGCAGTTATATGCATTGCGATTTAAAAAAACTCGAACATTTTTTCTATAGCTTTTTTACTGCTTGTTCTGTTTATAAATGCACTATAACACGTGAATGAATATGCGGCAAGACAAGCAGCAGAATTAGATGCCGGCGACAATCAGGGCCCTTAAAAATGTTAAAATGACAGCAATAAAAGAAGTTTCAGTTTGATTGTCGGACACCCCCCCCTCACCAAAAAGAAAAGAAAACAAAAAAAAAAAGTAAATCCAGAAATGCTGTAAAAAAAAAAAAAAAAAAAAAAAAAAAAAAAAAAAAAACCACTACGGAAGAAAAACTTATGTTAGTTTTACTACTTAAATTAATCTTAAAAATTCATCAAGACGTTATCTGTTCTGAGGAAGAGAAAAATAAATGTGGGGGTAAGAAAAGTAATAATAAGGGTACTAGACACTTAATAATTAGATTCATAATACTAATTACGGGAGAAGAATAAGTCGAAGAGTAATTTGGAATGTTGCCCTGGTATAATTTGTACCTCGTTCTTGGTTTGTTTAATCAAAACTGAATTCTATGCACAATCCTATTTATTATGATATATTGTGCATTCGGGTGAAATCTGCTTTTGTTATATATTTCATAACAAGTTGAGTGAAAATCACGTTATGCACTCCGCAAACATTAAATTAATCAAATATGCTATTCTTTTGGGAAAAGAAGCAGCGTTAAGCTTTATCTTCACTATATTAATTCCAAATGAAATGGAACATAAATTCTAATAAACCTTCATATTTCTGGAGAAAGGTAATTAAACATAACGCCATGTGTGATTTATTTATGTGAAAGCGAAAACTTAATAGCTTGTTACTAGGTTTCTTAAACAAATGTCTTTAGCTATAAACAATGAAACACAAAAATGTTTTAATACGATAAAACAGTCCTTTGTTTGCTTTTCTCGTAGAGGATGCTTTAATCGGGGAATATTTAATCATTAATGAAATTAATCCTGGCGAATATCAAGAATTGTATGTTGGGTTCTTTATTGTATGCAGCATTGGGAAAGAAGAGCACATCTTGGAAAAATAGTTTGGTTTCCTGTTGTAGAGAAATGATCTGCATCCTTCTTCAGAAACAATATTTTGATTAGCACAGTTGTTGTGTATTGTTATTTACAAAATAGCTCAGAGCTTCAGTAAACCGTGAACAATAGGACCTTTTGTTGGTAGCTCGTCGTACGAACCGAGCAAGCCCAACAGATAAAGACAATTGATAATGACGAATTTACTGATGCCAAGAGGGAGAAAATTTGTTATTTTACAGAAAACAATGATTTACTTATTATATTGATAAAGATAAAAGGTGCACTCAAAACGGAAATGTTTCATTTCAGACTATGCACTGGTACGTAATTTAACAACACCTTTGAGCAAATTAATACGAACGAAGGAAGATCCGTCCAGTTACCAATAGTAACATAGAGTTATTGAGTGGTGTACATTAACACCAAAATCACATATGTCTTTTGTAAGCTCGAAATTAGTGTTAGAGAGGTTTATGTACTATTTTTATTAAAAAATGCATCATCTCTGTCACTTTTTACGCGCTGTTAGATGCAGTGGTCTTCTCGACGAGGTGAAGTTTAACCCGCCTTTTATTTGAAATTAGTTTAATTACCACCTTTTTTATCCACCACTGTATGTACTTTTGATGCATAAAGTTCTGATACATAATAGAATTCCAGAAGGGGGGTTCGCACAGTAACCTTTTTTTTTTTTTTTTGCAGTGAAGGTATATTACTTTTTTCGAAGGTTTACACCATTCCTATATCTTTTTTTCAATGCATTCTATTTTTGTTCTTATCCTTGTCAGATTTTTTAGAATTTACTGATAAGATCATTTTGTTACTTTAAGGGGTTACAGTACAGTACAGAACCTTTTATCCGGGAACCAAAATACCGGGAAACCAGAAAACCGGCAACATGTTGTCGATTTTTCCGCCTCTTTTTTATATATGCATTTTCGGCAATTTCTAAAAAATGAAGAGCTTTTTTTCTTTTCTTTTTTTTTTTCTTTTAAAATACCTAAATGAATATGAACGTTTTCTTCATAAATATCATATAAGTGGCATATAGCTCAGAAATTTTTAGTATTGTAATATCTATAAGCACTTCTGGATCGTTTTCTCCTCAGATTTTAAGATGCATTACTATTTGTTATAGTAACTTGGGTTTTATAAACAATTGGCAAATATCGCTTCGTAGCGATCCAGAAAACCGGGAAATTCAGTTATCCGGGATAGCTGTGGTCCCAAACATCCCGGATAATTGGTTCTCTACTGTACCTCAAAAAGGACAAAAAGGCAAAAAAAATTTTATTGCTTATTTCAAAAGTAAAAGTTATTAAAAACACTCAGAAAAAAACAGCATTCTTCTAACTAAATTATTTAAAAAGTTATGAGTGACTTTAGGGCATACATGCTATGTGTTCTAATGGAAAAGCCAAACTTTAAAGTGCTTTTTCTCGGTGATCAGTTTTTAGTGTTTCTATGTTACTAGAAATGCTAAGGAATTTTTTCTATTAAAGATATAACTTTAAAGCAATATTTTTTGCACTCAGGATAATATATTTAACAAAACTGTGCATTGAATAAGCGTTTTATAAATTACAAAAAATTTTAGAGTTTGTTAAACCTCGAAGAACAAAATTTTCTAAGAATTTTTTACATAAAAGGTCACAAAATATTTTCTAATCAAAATATAAGAAATTGAATGCACAGATTTGTTGAGGTTTTCCTTGTGATCATTTCGCAAAAAGAAATTTTGAAATTACTGCAAAAACAAAAAAGCCTTAGGGTTTTAAAAAAACTGAAATTTTCTTACATTTTTCAAATTTTCAAAAAAAAGTTTTCAAAATTTTTGATGTTTGAAAATAAATTATTGATTTTTAAACAAGTGCAGAAACAAATATTTCAAAAAATTAACTTTTTCACTTAAATTAAAGAAATTTGTTAGAAAGGTACTGTAACCCCTTAATCGACGCAAAAACTCGAGAAATAAATTCTAAAAGAGTTAGATGAATCTTGCAAATTGATAGTAGTGTGAAACAAAATACAAAAAGCAAAGACAAAAGTCGAGTACAAAATGATTTCTTTTACTTAGCGAACGAGCTGCGTCAGAATCTTTTTCTGGTACGTGATCAATCGCAAGTACATCTTCAAAGAATCCTTTCATATAATTACTAAGCCATATCATATTCTACTTGATTCTTACAAACACATTTTCTTTTGTCATTCATTCAACGGTGGGCATTTATTATAGGAAAAATTCTCATCTAAGGCCTCATTGTTTTGATTTTTCTAATAGAACACCGGTTTGGAATGGCTTACTCGCGGAAAAAATAGCCTAATTTTCGTTTGTCTTTTTATTTCTTTTTTTTTTGTGTGACTAATTAAAATAGAAATTATATTTTTTCAAGTGAATAACGTTTAACTCAGTTTTTCAGTACAAATGTGAATGCTTTGGAAAAAAAATCTCTTCTTGCTTTCTGAACTTTCCGATCTTTGCCAATAAAATAGAATTCGAACCAGCTTTTTTTTCCTCTTTACTTTCTTCCTACATACAGTTTTTATGCAATTTTGAACCACAGATGCTAATTAAAACATCTCCTTTGTTTGTATTTGAAAGTGAAATGCTAGGTACTTTTCCGCTACAAGTTGACCCTTTGATTTGGCTGTTTTTTACTTTCTCTACATTAGCGAAAATAGAAAAACGACGAGTACGTCACAGTTAAAAAGTTATTTACTTTAGGTGTTCGACTAGGTTTGGAGCAGTGTTTTAAAAAAAATAAAATACCACTGTTTTTTTTAATCAACAGAAGGATCTTAAAGCATGTATTTTAGATTACAAAAAAAGAAAAAAAAAATCATTCAGATTTTTCCAAAAAAAAAAAAAAAAGAAAAGAAAAGAAAAGAACAGACGGGTAAATTGCGAATCGTTTTTGCTATAATATTTCATCTGTTTTGGCCCAATATGGTGAGAATATCAGCAGTACTTCTTGCATTAAGCTTGTTGAAAAATACATTGATAGCACCAAAATACCGTATATAGCTAAACTCGTAAATATGGCACAAGTGATTTTTGCCTTAACTTCCTATTTTAAGAAATGGATTTGTTTTCTCAATCGATGGACAGGTGTCACTTCCTGACTTTATATGTTAATGTTTTCTATTGACCGAAAGCACTTTTACACATTTTTTAATGCAGCAAAATATTCCGTTAAACTTATGATGCATTCTGAAGACATATTGTATAAATCCTTTAGTCGTTCGCTGAATAAAAACTTAAAAATCGTGATTTTTATATTTGTTTAAAGAAAACAATTCTACTTTAAAAGACGAAAAATAATCAACTTATTTGAGTTTATACTTTGTTTCAACACACTTCGTTTGATTTAATGCGAGCATAGAATACAAATTAATACAATAGAAACAAATCACTTCTTAAAAGCACTCAACTTCTAGAAAAGCAGAAACAACGCAACACTAATAAAATAAAACGATACATCTGCAAATAAAATAAAAGGATACATCTAAAATTTTTCGTTTAATTTGTTTAGAAGTAGCGTGAAAACTCTGGGGTATTGAAGAATGAATTTAAAGAGAAACGTAGAAAAGGTAAAATGTTTTCAAAGTATTTTCAGTAAAATTATCAAAAAAGGAAAAGAAAAATAGGAAGCAGCTAAATTTTAAAAATGCATACGTTTGTAAGAAAAATCATAGCATAATTCTATCGCAGGTCAAAGAAATTGAAGTATTTCACGTTTCTGATAGCCACTTTTGCTGAAATCTTTTAATACTGCCGAAAAATAATTTTTAGGTGTAAAAATATTCTCTGAGAGTTTGGAAACATTCTTCATAATTCCACAAAAGAAAATCGACTATAAAAATGTCAAAAATGTGGCGCTACTTAGTATTCGTTATTAATCTTTTGCAATAATTGTAAAAATGCCTTTGATTTGAGTGTGTCACTAATTATCAGTTTCCAATATCTTCTTCAACATAAAGCACCTTTTTGTTTAAAGTTTTTTTATTTGAACGTAACACATTTTCATATGCTATTTTCAAAAATCGCATATGAAAATGTGTAAACTCATTTTTGAGAATGATGCATCAGGTTTTGTTTGTGTTCTTTAAAAATGTCAGATTATCTAAATAAATAATAGTGTCTTTAGCTTACTCCTACTTACAATCTTGAAGACATCCCTTATACTATGAGTTTCGAACGTTTATAAATGAAAGAATTACAGAAATTGCAAATTCTTCATCTAAACAATTCGTCAGCTTATCCTTCTTTACCCTACATTTCAATATACTATTCAACCATACATTATTCTTCATACTTTTGGTTTTCAATAAAAAGGTCCCTTAAATCAGCTAAGATGTTACGTTAGTCACTATGGTATGGCCTTCAAATGAAATCGGTCTGACAATTTAGGTTTTTAAGGTACAAAGCGCAGAAACTAAACTCTTTAATCCTTAGGTACTATAGTACAATGTATTGTAAATATAGTATATTTTTAAACAATTCAAGCCCGGTATATTCAAAGAAAATCAAAATTGCCTGGGGTAAGCTTTATTTTAACGCCATCTAGTTAAAATGAATTATATATAGATGAAGAGTGGCTACATGTATTACATAAACTTTGAATAAATTCCAACTTATATATTTTTTATGAACCTTACAATCGTTTATAATAAAGACATGCTAGACATTTCTCAATGTATTGCTAGTGAATTCAAATAACCGTTTCCTTCAAACAAAGGACAAATTGAAATTTACTTATTACCTCTACATACATTGTCAGCGATTATAAACCTGCAAAAAACTTCAATTTTTAACTTCAGTCAGTCTGGAAGGTAGTTTTTTAAACGAGTAATAATGTTTAAAAAAAGTATAATTCATATCCTTTTATATAAATGTATTTTCTGAAATATTATTAAATAAAAAGATTAATTTTTTTTTCTGGAGTGGTTCTGAATAGCAAGTTTCATTTTAAAACCTCATTCATTTTTGCTTAAATTTAAAACCATTATTTTCCACAGTTACAATGATAAATAAATTTTGTCTCTTTAAAGTTACATTAAACCTGAGCATTTTCCAATTTATTTTGTTTCGTAACGTTTCATTTTATTTTTACAGAAAAAACTGTTAAAAATATTTCAAACTTAATGAGCTCCAATTGAAAATTCTCGTTTTTCCTATGGGGATTTTTATGACGCCTAAAAGCAAATTAAGTGAATAAATTTCAAGATGCAGAAGCACTACAATTTATTTTTCATGTAGTTCCTTTTTTCTTTAGAATACGAATAGTGCTGAACATTTCTTTATTTTTTTGTAACTATTAGTCCAGGCTAGAAGGCCATATACCTCAAATTTTTACATATATGACATTTTTTGGTGGTTTCTATTTGAATTTGACCTGCTGATTCCGAATCCGTTGAGTGCCAGACGCTAAACCTTGAGCATTTTTGTAAAAATGGCGAAATCCAATATGGCTGCTGTAAAAGGTACGAAGCAAATTAATGGAATCGTGCGTGCAATGAAACATTTTATACACTTAAAAATGATTATACTCTTTAGTCAAAATATAATTCTATTGAAAATTAATATTTATGAAAAGTATACGAATAAAAAAATTATCAAAATGGTAAAATTCAAGATGTCAGCCTAAAAAGTTGTAAGGTTCGATTTTCAGGTATAAATCATTTTTTAAACCGTAATTTACATGAAAATAGAATGTTTTAACAAAGATAAATGTTTAAAATGATATGCAGGGAGCATAAAAATGTGATTTAGCCTAAAAATAACACTGAAAAAATATTTAGAAACATTCGAAACTTAAGTTTCGGGATTTTGCCGGCTTAAACCAATTTCCTGCAAGAAACAAGTGTTTTTTGCGAAAAAGTTTCCCATATTGATACAAGTTGCATGAATACGAACTTCTCACTGGTGTGAAACGTATTTCTAGCTACCAGTCGGAAGGTATACCCAACGTGTTTGTTTAGTGTTTCGCCTTCAGTTGGATTATGGATTGTTCAGATTGACTTCACCCAAGTAAGGGTATGTGCAATCTCTCGATATTGTAGTTTTGGATGATTTGCAAAACAAATAAGCGGCTTAGCTATTTGCTTGCAATTTTTGCCTTAGCACTGGCCATATTTGTCAAACTGCTCCAGGAGCTTTCCTCGTAAGTTAAAAAGGTGCTGAACTGTTACCATCAACCTATCTAAGAGTTTTTGGGAAGTTTCCAATTTCTTGCCGTAAAGTAACTTACTTTAATTTGGAAGGTTTCTAAATTCTTTCGGAATACTACTGACTTTAGCTAAGTAGTGAGTCATATTCACATCAGCTTCTTCATGAGAAACAAAAGCTTGTTGAATTCCAATACCAATCTAATCGGAAAAGAATCGGTACCAGTATTAATTACACATTGACCTGGGGATCGAATGTAGTAGACTCACGACAAACTTAATTACTTGCGTCTTATTTGGTACTACTTTCAGTACGATGTCTCTTTTAGAAAGTGGTGATTTATCATTAAGTTGAAAAACGCAATAGATATTTTTCTCTTATGTGGCTCGACGTTGTGACGTAGTACTAAGTTTATCGTATCTCTCAAACAGATTGTGTACCGCTAGAATGGTTTGTATCTCGTGCTTAATAAGGTTTTCTACACCATCAATACAATTACTCAAGCAGCTGGCTTTGCGGGTAAAGGTACTGCCCACAATGTTGCACATTCACCAAGAATGATAATTTCTGGACGACTCTTACCGCCTACCCTGAAAACTGCCTTTAGTTTTGACTCTAGTACAGATTTATTAGGACCTCTCATATTTCACTCATTATCAAATAAAGCAGTAGGAAGAGGAGCCAGTTCATGACTAAATAATTTTTGCAAGGAAGCTTCCCCTTGATATCACAAAACATCTATCGAATATATCTCATTAGCCCTAAGCATTTTTTCGCTTTTTCATTGGGAATTTTTTTTTTTTTTTTTTGTAATGCTGTTTCTCATACGATTCTATTACTACTGGAAAATATGTTTTTATTTGTCTGGTATGTTTTAAGCCAATATCTCTCTTCACAGTTTCACAGTAAAAACAAAGCGAAACGCTCCTGGAAAATAATGGGCAGTTATAGGCTTAACTTCTGCCAGTAAAATACCTGGAAGAAATCAGGAAAGTTTCCTGATGAAGGTCAGAAACCTTGCTAAAGAATTTATAACGCTTCCAAACAAAAGTCAGTCACTTTACGGCAATAAATCGAAACTTGCGAAAAACTCTTAGATAGGTTGATGGTAGCAGTTCGGCACCTTTCTGGCTTACCAGGAAAGCTCTTGAAGCAGTTTAACAAATATGGCTACTGCTAAGGCAGAAATGTCAAGCAAATAGCTGAGCCGCTAATTTGTTTGCAATTCATCCAAAACTACAATATCGAGAGATTTTACATACACTTACTTGGGTGAAGTCAATCTGGACAATCCATTATCGAGCTGAAGGCGAAACACTAAACAAACACGTTGGATATACCTTCCAACTGGTAGCTAAAAATACGTTTCACACCAGTGAGAAGTTCGCATTCATGCAACTTGTATCAATGTGGGAAACTTTTTCGCAAAAGAAACTTGTTTCTTGCAGGAAATTGGTTTAAGCCGGCAAAATCCCGAAACTTAAGTTTCGAATGTTTCTAAATATTTTTTCAGTGTTATTTTTAGGCTAAATCACATTTTTTATGCTCCCTGCATAGCATTTTAAACGTTTACCTTTGTTAAAACATTCTATTTTCATGTAAATTACGGTTTAAAAAATGATTTTTACCTGAAAATCGAACCTTATAACTTTTTAGGCTCACATCTTGAATTTTACCATTTTGACAATTTTTTTATTCGTATACTTTTCATAAATATTAATTTTCAATAGAATTATATTTTGACTAAAGAGTACAATCATTTTTAAGTGTATAAAATGTTTCATTGCACGCACGATTCCATTAATTTGCTTCGTACCTTTTACAGCAGCCATATTGGATTTCGCCATTTTGACAAAAATGCTCAAGGTTTGGCGTCTGGCACTCAACGAATTCGGAATCAGCAGGTCAAATTCATATAGAAACCACCAAAAAATGTCATATATGTAAAAATTTTAGGTTTGATGACATTTCAATGGACACTAGCCTGGACTACTATCATATTTTAATCGCTTGGTAAATTTAACGAGCTGTGTTTAATTCAATAATTGCGCTTGAAAAATGGAAAAGTTAAAAAAAAAATTCTTTGTGATATAATGTAAGCAATTTTATTATATATAAGTAACTAGTAAAAGCTTAAACTGTTAATGTCAAAACAAATTTAATAGTCTTACTAATAAGGCATTATTTTTTACTTTGCTTTCATAGTAAATTAAGGAAATTTCAGTTTTAAGAACAATCAGTGTTTAAAGTTAAAATGTAAATTATATTTTTAAGATTTAGATGTATTTTAATTGTAACGTAAATCAAATAATCCAAATTGGGTAGTTAAAGCATAATATACAATTATTAAAAGGCTGTGTGTTAAAGTTTAGTAATAAAATACTTGGCATATTTTCTTGGAGAGATAGGTATTGTTTTATTGAATGATTGTTGAATATTGTTCAAACATCAAAAGACTTGGTGTAAAGAAAAAAATGTACTATCTGGTGAAGTCAAAACATAGTTTGAAAATATTTGTTGCTAAAGTAGATATATTAAAAGTAATACAAGTTTTTAATGCCGCATTTATTAAAACAAACATGCTGATAGTTCATTGACAAGGCTTCCTGAGCGACAACTTTGTTTTTTCTATTTACGTAATGGTTGATAAAGTCTTTATTAGTGTAAACACTAATGATGTAAATATTAACAGAAGAACTGAAATGCGATTTGCAGTAAAAGAGTGAAGCAATTTAAATACGTAGTGGCCATACTAAACCACTAAAATTCATGAACGGAATCACAACTTTTTCAACTTGCCGTTGTTCTCGTCCTGCTTCACCTGCCTACATCCTGGAATGTATTGGCGCCCCTGCTGCCTATTGAGGGGGAGCGTGGATTTGTAGAGCTGCTTCAGCGACATGGTCTCATGAACCTGGTCTATATGCTTTGGACCAGGGAGACATGCAACAGCAACAGAAATTTAAATGCTCCATTAGGGGCTGCGTTAAGGGCAGGGAAAGCGTTTAGTCTGTACTTGATTTCTCTCTAAGGGCCCTGCTCCACATTAGCGGAAAACGCGACCGAAACCGAAGGCAGAAACCGAAAATCCGGGTACTTTCCATAGGAATACCATTTAATCCGTTTTACGTTTCTGCTTTATTTTTCTGCTTTCCGTTCTGCTTACGTTAATGTGGAGCAGGGCCCTTAGAGATTTTTAGCATTTGCGATTTAACCGAGAGATGATTAATAATTTTATCGTTTCTTTAATCCTTTATGTCCCAAATTAATTTAGCAAATTTTGAAAATCAGTAGGGTCTAAGCCCCTCCTACGCCTTAGGGCTCCTATGAAAATTTTTTTCCGATCGCAGGTACCATCTGTCGGCCTCTCAGCAAAGTTCAAGGAGTGGTACTTAAAAGCTTCAGCATAATTCCAGCCATATAGAATTCATAATACTAAACTAATATAAGCGGGACATCTGAGTCCCGTCGGCGCCATAAAGAACTAGAAACAGGTGTTTAATAAACTACAAATGGGCGACAAAAGAATACGAACACTCATGAAAAGTGCATGGTTCATTTCAAACAAACAGAACGCATCTGCCACTTTGAACTAAAGTCTTGATAACCTACCTAAGTAGCACACTTCGTTTTTTAAAGGTTGTAAAATGGTTATTAACGTTGTAACAACCGCTTAAAAACTTTTATAAAACGCTTAACGGTTATTTGTGCTACCTGGGTAATGTTTATGAAAGATAAGGTATAAGTTACTCAACATGTCAAACGTGTTGTATTTGTATACCTCACTCTCTGAAAAACAACTACCCTGTGAGAGTTCTGGACTTTTCTGGCAACGTTTCATGGACAAAATGGATGAAAATGCTACGTTTCTAATTTATGGGTGTGTAGTGTATTAGGGTGGTCCTTAAACATGCACTTTTGAAATTTTTGTAGTGCCATTCTCTTATTTCAGTTTATGTCCAAAAATGAGACTTTCAAAAACATTTCAGACTTAGATTCATTTAAAGGAGTCGCTGCCAAGCTTCAAATGCTTTAAAATAAATTCAGCAGTTTTTCCATAGTTTGATTTAACTGTAGTCACACTGATATATGCATAATGAAAGCCAATAGTGTCTATTAAGTATAGGAAGGTTAGATATACACTTTAACAACGTCAACTCAAATTCAGCATTAATATTTAGATAGTTATTGTCTGATCATACACTGTAAAAAATGAATGTTGTTTTTACAGTATAATTCAGCTAATTTTATAGTAAAAAACTGTAAAAAATGTCTAATTGTACAGTAATAAACTGTAAAATGACAAATTTAACAGCTTATTAACGTGCATTTTCCAGTTTTAAACTGGAACATCTGCTGCCAGTATTATACTGCTGTTTTTACAATATAATACAGATACATTTTACAGCAATAAACTGTAAAATTGCCAACTTTACTGGAAGAAACTGTAACATTGCTAGTTTTACAGTTTATTACTGTGTATTTTACAGTTTTGAATTGGAACCTCGGCTGTCAGCATTATACTGTAAAAATAACAGCTCATTTTTGCAGTGTGAGAGCAGAAAGCTAATCTTCAACAGTAAATGTTTTGGCAACAACATATAAACGCTTAGGGCGTGATCCGTCCATATGCAATGAAAGTGAGTGGGACAACATTTCTAAATAGAACTATATATTTTTAGTTCTTTTTATTTTTTAAATAGCATTTCATGCAGCAAGGCTAAAATCAATTGTTTTTCGTATTGTTCCAGCTGCTTGAAAGAAAATTTTTCAATGGTCACAATATTAAATTTAACACAGTATTATGATTCACCCAGAAATATTTTTCTATAAATTCTTTTAGCAAATATGTGTATTTCTCATCGTACGCTATGATAAACGATCATAAATTATAAACAATTTCGGAAATTTTGCACGAATTCTATTTAAAAGACTTTCTTATAAGCTTCGTAAAAATCTTTCACAGAAAATCTTTTGAAAGGAAAAATATCTTCAATGTTTTATAATATTTCTGACAAATTTTGTTAACTTTACTCGACATAAATTTCGCCAAAAGGAAGAGAAAAATCCAGATCCACTAAGAGTTCTAAAAATTGATTAAATTAAAAACTAGTCTCAGAATTACATTTCTGAGAAACGCTCGAAATGTTAAAGGTAAAGATAGTGTTCGAGGGGAAAAAAGAACGAAAGAAGCTTTGTCGCTTAATTCCTTTATTTAATTCCCTCTTCAACCGACATAAAAATCCGTCGGGATTATGGGAGTTTATGAACCGTGAAACAATAGTTGAGGAATAAAAAATATTTATAACATCATCATGGAACAGCAGAATGTGATACCTACTAAAATGCATATTTTTAATAAACCTTTAAAAGAGAAATTTTTGTCTAAATGAGCAAAAGAGTGTATTTGTGTATTTTGAGATAAGTACTTTTTAATTTCGTTATTTGAAACAATTTCCGCTAAGACGCAACATCTTAAGGGTTTTCTTTCTCATTTTAAAAGGCTTTCTTTAAAACAAACACAGGGAAGAGACTATAATATGTAAAGGCAAAGTACACTTCGCCATCTGTGAATAACAAGTGCTAAATTTTTATAGCCGCCCACATCAGTTAACAAAGCGATTAACTAAACTTTTAGGGGTTATTTTCGTACGTTAAGTCTTTACTGCCTTACGTTTGCCCATAACATGTTTGTCTAAATTTGTTTTGTACACGCATTTTTTCACAGCACCTCATGCGATGGTTTAAAAATTTTTCACATATGCACCCCCTTTCTTTCAAACTAAAATTGATCTACTCCCTCAAATGTGAGCAACATTTTTTTTGCATAAATGATATCCCGGAGTTATAGTTTATTTAAAGGCTCAGGAAAAAAAACCATATTTAAAGTAGATTTTATGCACCAAAACATATTTGCTATGATGGAAGTGAAAAACCAGCGTAAATAAAGCATATATTGTTAGGAAAATACAGCATGTAGCTATTTCAAGTGTAAAGCTTGACCACAGAGAGATGGTGGACCGGAAGCGGAAACTAACCACTTCATTTTGAAAGAGGCTGGATTTGCAACTACGCGTAAGCAGTGAAGTCACGCGTTCTGGCTTTTATCGAACCTTTTTCAAAATGAAGCGGTCCGTTTCCGCGTTCAGTCCACCGGCCATCTCTCGGCGGTCTAGCTTTACAATGGCTTGCAGTCAATTTTTAGGGCGTGGAGCTAACACTATTTTCCCACGGAGTGCAGTCACATAAAGCAACATATGTTGCTTTTCTGTGACTTTTCTATTTACTTACAAGGAAGTGTTATGTCTTGTGTAAACTTGAAACAGTGACTTCCTACGTTAAATTTACTATTCTGAGGTTTCCCTTTCCAAATTATCGTCCTTTTAAGCAGATTTTAGCTGACCTAAAGCTGTTCACTGAATAAGTTTTTCAATGATTTGAAACTTCTAGTATACTATTGAAGTCCTTTACCGATACACATTTCGGAATCCATGCTTCAATTGGATTTGACCGGATTCTCACAATCCCATAATTTATTTTCTCAAAAACATGTCAAATTCGGTCTTTGAGACTTTTTCGTCATCCACGCTTGAAGACGATGTCGGAATAATTAAATTCCTATTAAACTTTTTCTTGAACAACGGTTTTTTTAATTTGTTCTAAAATTAGATATTAATCAGATAATAATTTGGAATTAAAAAATAAGAAAAGGTTATTGACTTAAAAGTCAATAATCTTTTTTTATTTTTTGATTATAAAGCAGATACTAAAATCAAGTTACGTAGCAAATTCTCAGGAAAAATTTATTTTGCAATTCAACTTTCAGAAACTTTGGATTAACATGTAGTTTGTTTATTCAAAATGAAGAGATTAAAACGACTTATGAGTCTCAGAAGAATATTAAACAGTAGTAAAGCCTCTTAAAATCCGTAGTAATGATTTTCATAACTATTCTAATGTGATAAAGAAAACTGATGGGGTAAAACTGTTTCGTATTATGATTAAGTACATTTCCTATTTTCAGGTTTTACCGCTGTTTGAAACATTGACATCTTTAAATTTCCTGTACTTTTAATGATCTTTATGTATTTCAAATGAACCACCAAACTCTAAGAAATTCATCCAATTAATTGTTTCATATATTACTCAGATTAGATATACAGATATTTTGCAAGAAAATCCCAAAAGTAGCTCGATAAAATTTTAGCAAAATCAAGTTTTGTTTGCTTGAATTAAATTTTTGAAGAGACAAACTCTCGTTATATATTTTTTTCAGAGTTCATGTACAACTCTAAAACATAAGGGGAAAATATATGAACAAAATAAAAAACCATTGTTAAAAAATTCCATCGGGTCTCGTACCGAACGTTCCATGAGTTAAACGTGCAGTAAGCAATAAATAATTGAAAATTGCCGTATTTAAGTACACATTAAATCTTATTAAATGTTTCATTTGGTATTCTGTGCTTTACATTTTATGTTTGCTATTTGATCAGCGGCCGGATAGTTCATAATTTACCTTTCAGATGTAATTGGATGCCTTATGAAATACTGGAGTTACCCGCCACGGCTTTGCCCGTGGTAAAATTTACTGCTGTCACTGTATCCATATTGCACGAATTAAAAAAACTAAGTACAGTAAGAAAATGAAATTTAAGCGCAATTTCACCAGAGTTTATTAGAAAAAAGAAATATCTGTCTTCTATTAGCAAAATTGTAATGCTTAAGCTCTAAAACGGCAAATACGAAAACTTCTCATTGGCGAGATTTACCATGCTTAACATATGGCGCAGCACAGCTTTTGAAGGCTCTTGCGTCAGAAAATCATACACAACCAACCAACCATGCTTAAGAGAGACTGTATTTTCTTTTTTTTTTAGTTAGTTATTTTCGATTTAAACTAAATTCAAGTATTAGTTAAAGGCTTTTTTTTATTTACTTGACAATTTATTTTTAGGTGTAGTTAGGACTTATTTTTCCTTTTTGCAGAGCGTTTAGAGAAATAATTATGAAGTCGAACGTGCCACATAGGCAAGAAGTTTATCATCATTGTTTTCGTTTTGGCTAGGGATGCACCGATTAATCGGCATTACCGATTAATCGGCCATAATCGGCCACTTTGCCGATTATTAATAATCGGTAAAATCTCGCCGATTAATCGGCGAATTTTTAAATTTTTTATATTATCTTTTAAGGTATACCTTCACCAAGAAACTATGATAAATTGTTTTATTAACAGTAAATAAATGTAATTTTCTGAAATCCTTACTATAACATACAGTATGAAAGTGTGTACAGAGTTAAAACAAAACAAATAGTTCATAGAAAACGTAAAACTGATTGGAATATTAAAAGATAACCCTCTGTAAATTCCTGAAATTTTAAATTGGAATTCAAAAACATGAATATTTTATTTCATTTATAAGCAGTCAAATTTTGTTGATCAACCGGCGGAAAACATGTTTTAAATAAAATTAATTCAACGATTTTTGAACACAATATTACGATGGATAAATTTATAAACAAGAAATGAATAATTTTCTGCAAGCAAGAATCACACGTTTTACGAAAGTGTAATGAGTAAAAACAAAACAAATAATTCAAAGAATGAAATACAAAATAATAACAACAATAATAAATTGCCACTCAGTTGATATAAATGATTTAATAAGTTAATATTCCTATTCTGAATAAATCTACACTTATAGACAATGTTGCAACATTTTTCATGTCTCGATATTTTTCTCTTTAGCTTATTGCTTTTAAATAACCTTTAATTTTCAAAGAACAAGTCCTGAATTAAATGGCTACTTATAGTTGAAAATTAAATTTAAATTAAGAACACCCCTAAATTAAAATGCTCATCACAGTTCCTCCCCCCATTTGTTTTAATAACTATTATGTCTAGTGTGTTAATGTAATTTTATTTACAAAAATATTTAAAAAATTTCAAAGGAAGTTAATAAAATTTTGAAATTATTTAACATGGAAAAATGGAGAAAAACAAATCTTTTGTCAAAAACAAATAAGTAACCATTTTTAAAAATCGGAATTGTATTAGAAAGGGTAAAAACAGTGAGGGTGAAATTGGTAATATTAAAAATAATAAATCCGAGCATTAATCGGCTCTACCGATTAATCGGCCGATTCTCATTCGCCGATTAATCGGTAATCGGTAATCGGCCAATTTACTTATCGGTGCATCCCTAATTTTGGCTGTATTTAATATCTTACCAAAATGTTCAAAAACGCTCAAACTTCTTTATTTCTTGTTTCAAAAACTTTTTGTCTTCCTTGCATTTTGATTGTAAAAAAAAAAAAAAAAAAATCTACACTTCTGGAACGATAGTTCCAGAAGTGTGTTCATTTTTAAAATTTGATACCTTTATTGTAATATTAGTGGTTTTAAAAAAATATTTCTTGTTATTATAAAACAAAAATTTTTTTTTTGTAATTATCATTTCAGCTATCATTTGGGAGCTACTGATATCCAATGCAGTCCTTATTTCGTTTATATTAGGCATTTTTTTATTTAAAATGTTCAATGTAATTTGTCAAGTGCGAATTTCCCATTTGTTCCTTTTGGAGCAGGTAAGTAAACTTAACTATTTCCCGTTGCCCCACATTCCCCTACTGCGAAGCGTGTTTAAGAGAAACATTCTGTAAGTTGAGTTTTGACAACAGGAAGGGACTTCCTACACAAGGAAGTTCTAAGGAATGAATTTTGTGGACGTAATGCTCTGTGAAATCTGTAATATGTGATTAATCTCACACTGCATTCCATTTCTAAAGTTGAAATAAAATGTTGGGATCAAAGGTAAAAAACAGACTTCTCTTCTCTTACCTCAGATTATGAAGTCTTAAAAAGAAGTCCTGAGACCTTATTAGTAGTTTTAATAATTAAATTGCGAAGTAAAATTTTCTTTTTAATTTTAAATGGATGTCCAACTGACCATACAACATAGAAAATTGATTCAATTGCAAACATTGAGAACAAAAAAGAAAGATTTACATTGCAAATGATTGTTTTTTTAAGCCTTTTCTTTTCTTCACACTTTTGTTCAATCACTCCCTTTCAGGGAGTTTAGTTTCATAATTATTCTCCTTATGATGTAGGTTCGTTTTTTTGCAGTGTCTCAGAAGAGGAGAAAACTTTTTAGAAGCGAATTTAGTAATTGTGTTTTCTGATACGTTAGTTCATTAATAATCATAAAATCGCCATTATAAATCTATAAAAATACCATAGCATCATCATTAAGTATTAACTATAATAAGAGCTGTTAATAGCACAGGGGGCATTTTGTCTTAAACTAACAAAAGTACGACTTCATTAATAGTAGTAATGGAATTACTAACGGTATATTTGCTAACTTTTAGTTGTTGAATTAGCTGAGTCTTTGAGTACTTCTAAAATGGCATAGTATAAATGCTTAACTAATGTCTTAAGCATTCTATGATTATAAGAGGTAATATGAATGATTAATTCGTGAAATGACTATAAGATTTCAAGAATGTCCCTTAACGTATGTATAAAATTTACAATTTAGTTCGCTAAAATTTTGAAACATTTGCAAATAAAAAAAAAAAAAAAAAAAAAAAAAAAAAAAAAAAAAACAAATAAGGAGGTTTCCAAAAAAAAATTCTTTTGCACGTTTATTTATAGAAACATTAATAGATATGTCCCGCTCTTACGTACACTAAAAATTAATGTTGTTTTTACAGTATAACACAGCAAATTTTATAGTACTAAACTGTAAAAATTGCTAATTTTGCAGTAATGAATTGTGGAATTGCTACTTTTGCAGTATTAAACGGTAAAATTGCTAATGAAACAGTTTATTACCGTGCATTTTACAGTTTTAAATTAGAACCTCTGCTGCCAGTTTTTTAGTTTTGTTTTTACATTATAATACAGCTAAATTTTACGGCAATAAACTGTAAATTGTTAACTTTACAATAAGAAACTGTAAAATAGCTAGTTTTACAGTGTATTACTGTGTGCATTTTACAGTTTTAAATTAGCACCTCTGCTGCCAGTATTATATTGTAAAAACAACAGTTCATTTCTTGCAGTGTATATTCGATCACTTACTATGTTACATCGCTATTTTACGTTTTCAAATGGTCCGATTTGGAAGAGGGATATTTAATTTTTGAGAATCTTTGTACACACGCTTGGCAGGGAAATTATTTTGAAGAATTGAAAAGAAAAAAACGAAACATAATGGCATTGGTTATTTCAACTTCAGTTTTTAAACTTTTAGCAGATAAATTTTACACAAAAGAGAAATCATAAAAAATCTTTTTAAATATATTTTTTCGGCTTAAAAAAACAATAAAAAATACAACCTTAAAAAAAGAGCAGTCGAGAAAGAGACTTTGATCTTAAAGTATATTTTTTTCTTCCAAGTAATTTGCTTCCAACTATGTTGCAACACCCCTTCCATTTATCATTCGCGAAAAAATCGCTCTTTTGAGCAATTCTCTTCGCCCCAGTGTGCATCTCCCAGAAGTTAGCGCTCCGTTCCTTTTAACGAACTGTGTATTGCGTTACGCATATAGATCACAAATTCGAATGCTTTATAATCTACTGAAACAAGGAACATGTGGAATCTTTGATGGAAGAAAAGATTTTTAGAAGTAAATTAGGTTTTGAAAAGACAGAAGGTTTTGTTTTTTTAATTTTTTAACGAATTGGAAGAGAAGGAAGGAAAAGAGGATTTCGCTCATTTGTTGTTAAAAGATTGTTTTTTGAATAAATTCTTCAATTTATTTTCACAAAAAATGTTTTACATATTTACGATCAAGTGTGATTAGTAGAGAGAAATTTTTTAAATGGCATCAGCTTTTATTATTATTTTTTTACCATACATATACTTTGAACGTTCTAATTTGGGCACACCGTAAAATATCACAAATACCTGACAGCCGTCAAAAAAAAAAAAAAAAAAAAAAAAGTAAGGTTGACAGCATTGAATGAGTAAATAACGTCTTATTAACGGAAAATTTTACAACGATATGGAACGTTGTTTAAAAAAAAAATGATTGAAATAATTTGTCAGTTGTTCTGAAATTAGTAAACGAGAAGTGAAAAGCAACTTATTGAACGAAAAGTTAGTGATGAAATACAAAAGATTTTTGAAGACTAAGGGCCATGCTCCACATCGACGTAAAGCAGAAAAATTAGGCAGAAGCGTAAAATGGATTCAATGGTGTTCCTATGGAAAGTACCCGGATTTTCGGTTTCTGCCTTCAGTTTCGGTAGCGTTTTACGCTGATGTGGACCATGGCCCTAAGGGAGGAATTCAAGTGAAACACCATTGCAATCGCTTCGAGGCGACCGCAAATTGCAATCGCTACTGGAAGTCGAATTACATTAGAATCGCATCTCGTAGCGATTGCAACGTATCCAAATTTGAGAATTTGCGATTGCATTGGTGAGTTGCGATCGTCCGTGTTTCACTTGAATTCCTGCCTAAAAACTTAATTAAATAAAACAATAAAAGCAATAATTATTCTAGGTTCAGTTACAAAGTAAGTGACGAACAGCGTATTAAGGAAACATTTTGGATTAAAATGTTTATAAGATTAGGAAGAAAAAAAAATTTTTTTTTCGAATAATTATTTTGGAATCGATACAAGAAGTAAAACAATCGGGAAGCAGTCAATGAGTTGCCGTTTTAGTGTTAAAAGTTTTCTAAAGAGCTTGCTGCCAAATTGTGTTAAGAATTTTCATTGATGGAAAACGTGATATAGGTGTGTAAGATTTATTATTGAAATTAGAAGGAAGATAATTTTCCCCCGTGATTAAACTACACGGTCAAAAAAATCTTAACTGAATAGTTATTTAGATTAAAAAAAAAGGCTTAACCTCTCTTGGAGCAAAATATATGACTTACACCTTTTTTAAACAATAACTATCAATACGAAATGTTTTATTTTTAAGTACTAGTAATCCATGAATATTTTTCATGTAAATACAGAATGAATTTTAGTATACAATTTTGGAAGGTAGTTATTACAAGCCTTCATTTAAATTCAATTTCTTCATCGCTATCGTTATTTTCATCTTTATTAGTGTCAGATGTATCAATGCAGGGTTTTTTTAAAAGCAAAAATAGTTATGCAATTTTTAAATTCCAAAATTTGAAGTAACGTTTGCACATGTTTTAGGTTTTTTTTCAAAAAGGGCTCATATGAGATTTTTTTTCCGTCCGTTCTACACACGATCCTGTAGGAAATTTTTTTCAAAATTTTTGTAAATTAATTCTTTTCAGAATAATTCTTTTAACATCTTTTTTTGTCTTTTGACCAAAAAATGTCATACTTAAAAATTTTACGATTTATTGAAATATAGCAAGAATTGAGAGCAATCGATTAGCATTGTATGTTAAACTTTGTTTCTGATATAGGAAGTGCTTCCCATTTTTCAACAAAATTTTTTTTCTGAAAGAGTCTGAACCATGGGCTGAACCAATTATGATGTAATTCGTTCCTCTACATCATAATTGATTTTAATGAAATTAAAATAGTAATGAAAAAAAATCTTTAGTTTGAATGTAAAGGGGAAAAAAATGTGTTTTTCTGAAAGTTAAAACCATTAGTAGCAAAAACTTCAATGCTAACTTTTTAACATCGCACATTTTCTTTCATAAACGTTTAAGTTTCTAGTAGTGTCGTCAACATGAGTTTTAATTACTAGTGAAATGCGTCAACGTGTAACTTAAAATTTAACTATATATTTTAAACTTCAGTATTGAAAAGTTCTAATTCAAGTTTTTGCTCAAAAAATAGTGATTCAAGTGTATTTTGTGAGAATAGCTAGCCAACACGTAATTACTCTATTCTCTCCAGTAATTCCATGAAAAAGGTGAAATCCAAAAACCTTCCAGCGTTAAGTCTGCGAAGAATTATATCTTTGCGTTCTAGGAAATAAAAATACCAGTTTCTTAAACGTGACCATTTGGCAATATGAGTAAAAATAGAATAAGAAATCTCATATTGGAAAGCTTTTTTTTCTGAGAAGAGTCAATCCATGTCAAATCACCCAGGAAAACGGGATTTTGTAACCCATGTCCTCGGATTTTGATAAAACTTGGTGTATTTAATATTTTTATGGTGGTAAGTAACCATATGAATTCTTTTGCCCATATGTGATCTGGTTTTTGTTTTACAGGCCGTCAAACTTTTCAAAAAATTGCATTTTCTGTCAACCGCTAAGCCTAATCTGCATGTATACGTATCTCTTCAGTAAATTGTGACGGGTGCAGAAATCTTTCAATATTTCCAAAAATTCTCAAATATATTGCTGAAAGTATGAGGATTTAATAAAAAAATACTTGAAATTTATATAATATAATTTTGTTTGAATAAAATTTGAATAAACTACGACAAGCATTTTTTTTCTTGTGCAAAACATGAGTTTACTTAAGTGGCATTTCACGAAAAGGCGGAGGTCTTATTCAATAATGGAAGCATTCGAAATGAGCCTGAAGGTGTGTTCTATCATTGCAAAGAATAAAATTAGTGGTTTTTTTCGTTTTCTTGTTGCTGTTGCACAATATACACATTTCAGTATCAAAATTTTTGAAAAAAAGTTCTAGTCATTTTCCTAACCTAAATTTCACTGAAAAGAAACATACCTTTATTTTTAAGTGTATTTACAGCCCTATTATGCTACTTAAAAATCATCTTAATCCCTTATTAAGCAGAAAGAAAAGTGAGAAATAATTTATGACTCCCAAATTCAGTTGTTAAGTTCAGAAAAATATCCGATGTAGAAAAAAGATGTGCAAAACATGAATTCACTTTAGCAGCTTTTTATGAAGAGGCGGATGTCATATTCAATATTAGAAGCATTCGAAATAAACCTTAAGGTGTGTTCCATCATTGCAAAGAACAGAATTAGTGGCTTTTTTCGTTTTTTCGTTTTTTTTTTTTTTTTTGCTATTGCACAATATATACATTTCAGTACCAACATTTTTGAAAAAAGTTCCAGTCATTTCCTAACTTATTTTTCAATATTTTTTGTGTAAAAGAAGCATAGCTCATGCTTTTGTAGCATAAAAACGTATTATATTTATTTTTAATGATTTATAATTGTATTGAATGTGCGAAGAAGAGATAGGATAGCACAATCTTTGAAGAAAAAATAACAATGAAAAATATGAGTTTCCGAATCTTATCGGATTGTTTGTCTTTGAAGTGTTTGTGTGATCCTGTTTTCAGCAAATTTAAGGAATATTCTGTTTGATATTTTAACGCTCGACCTTCCTTGCACTTCCGACGTCGGACAGTACTTGTTGAAGTCACGTTATCATGAAATATTCGGAATACTTATTTTGTACATATTCAATCTCCTTTTGAAGAGAATAGTAACATCCTCCAGAATCTTATGTTACGAACCGTTTGACGTAGTTATTTCATCTAACATCTTACCATTTCTTGGTTATAGTAAAGATAATAGTCCTTTCTTAGGTAAAAGAAAGTCTTGCTTCAAATCCAGCATAGTCACTTACTTGAAAATTTTCAATTTTTTTCTTTTAAACTCCAATAGCAAGTGTAGAAAGCTGTATTTGCTCTTAACTGGATGCTGAAATTTCTAGTTTATTTTTATTGAATTACATCTGTCTGGGGCTCTAGATTTTTAATTATCGCCTATTATTATTTATCAGCGCAAACCAATCTTCCTGATAAGCGAATTCGATGAAAAACAAACAAACCAAAATAGAAAATCCACTCACATTCTTTATCCCTCTTACCACTATGACCCATATTTTGATAAAATAAGAAGAGACCTGATGCATGCGCAAATGCAAGGAAGGTTGAGCGTTAAAATATCAAACAGTATATTCCTTAAATTTGCTGAAAACAGGATCACACAAACACTTCAAAGACAAACAATCCGATAATATTCAGAAACTCACATTTTTAATTATTATTTTTACTTTAAAGATTGTGCTATCCTATCTCTTCTTCGCACATTCAATACAATTATAATTCATTAAAACTAAATATAATGCGTTTTTATGCTACAAAAGCATGAACAATGCTTCTTTCACGCAAAAAATATTGAAAATTAAGTTAGGAAAATGACTAGAACTTTTTTCAAAAATGTTGGTACTGAAATGTGTATATTGTGCAACAGCAACAAGAAAACGAAAAAAAGCCACTAATTTTATTCTTTGCAATGATAGAACACACCTTTAGGTTTATTTCGAATGCTTTTATTATTGAATATGACCTCCGCCTCTTCATAAAAAGCTACTAAAGTAAATTCATGTTTTGCACATCTTTTTTCTACATCTGATATTTTTCGGAACTTAATAACTGAATTTGAAAGTCATAAATTATTTCTCACTTTTCTTTCTGCTTAATAAGGGAATAAGATGATTTTTAAGTAGCATAATAGGGCTGTAAATACACTTAAAAATAAAGGTATGTTTGCTTTTCAGTGAAATTTAGGTTAGGAAAATGACTAGAACTTTTTTTCAAAAATTTAGGTACTAAAATGTGTATATTGTGCAACAGCAACAAGAAAACGAAAAAAACCACTAATTTTATTCTTTGCAATGATAGAACACACCTTCAGGCTCATTTCGAATGCTTCCATTAATGAATAGGACCTCCGCCTTTTCGTGAAATGCCACTTAAGTAAACTCATGTTTTGCACAAGAAAAAAAATGCTTGTCGTAGTTTATTCAAATTTTATTCAAACAAAATTATATTATATAAATTTCAAGTATTTTTTTATTAAATCCTCATACTTTCAGCAACATATCTGAGAATTTTTGGAAATATTGAAAGATTTCTGCACCCGTCACAATTTACTGAAGAGATACGTATACATGCAGATTAGGCTTAGCGGTTGACAGAAAATGCAATTTTTTGAAAAGTTTGACGGCCTGTAAAACAAAAACCAGATCACATATGGGCAAAAGAATTCATATGGTTACTTACCACCATAAAAATATTAAATACACCAAATTTTATCAAAATCCGAGGACATGGGTTACATGACCGGGTGAACTGACGTGGAATGACCCAGAAACGAATTGTTCTGATGATGTGGGAATATCTGCAAAACATATTGAGCTCTTTTTTAGTGAAATGTGCATGATTTTCATTACTAATGTCAATAAAAGCTCTTTTCTATTTTCCAAAATTGCTTTCAGATAATTTACTTACAAAAAAGCCGCTTTTTAGTTATACATCACAGTAAACGTGGGTTACTTTGGCTCCAAAGTCCTTTTTTAGCCCAAACTTTTTAAAACATATAACGCTTTCTGACAGCTCTCAAGTAGCAGTTTTTGAATTAATTTTGACAGTACTTCATACTTAGGCCTGATCTCTAGTGAATACAGCACACTCACGATTATCCTCGGAATTGGGTGGCACGGGTATCGTTGATAACGAAAATCGCTGATAATCCGATAAAAAAGTAAGAAGATAAAAATGTTTTTTTTTTCCGTGAAAATAATTGTATTACACTTAAAACGTGATATGTACAAACAGTGACGATAGGTACAGCATAAAAAAATATTTGTATTTCAGGTTCTCAAGCATATAAAATCTATAAAGAAGTGGTATTTACGATAACTCCCAAGAAAAATAATTTATTGGAGGACGTACACCGCACTCTTAAGTATAAGATGTTGAGAAAAAACAAAATTTAAATTCGTGCTTTTTCGAAAAAAAATCAGTTAACCCATTTACGCCCAAGTTTTTTTTAACAATTTTTTTCAATTTTTATCTGCTTAAAACTCTTACTTGGAATGGTTTACATGCATTTTAGGCTTAAAATATTTCGCCGTTGCCATATTTATTAAGTTATTTAACGATCTGTTTATGGGATATTTTGCAGATATGTGAGCAAAATGCGACCTTACTTGACTTCACTTTTGCAAAGTAACCTTACAGAAGGCATCTGTGATAAATTTTAAGCAAATCATTTTAAAATAGTTTAATTTTATTAAAAATAAGTTCGCAAAGAAAAACTTACTTTCTGTGGCTACCCATGATGGATTGTTGCTTGACTGATTTGTATGAAAATAGCTGTCAATAAATAAACTCTGATTTCCAACTGGGTGGTTCTATCTGGTTTTCTCAAGAAGAAGGACTGTCTAAGTTGTGAAGAATAGCTTTAGTATAAGGATATACCCATTACAGGTTTTTGTATGCAATAACTAACAAGCGTCCCGTTTTTAGGCTACTGGGCATAAATGGGTTAATTGTGTTTGGTTCTTGGTACGAAATTTTTGCTCTACAAGAATAAAGTTAACAAAGAATTTTTTTCCCGAGACCCTCGTGGATATTTGAGAGTTTACTTAACTGTCAAAATTAATTTTAAAAAGGTTATTTGAAAGTTAGCAGAAAGCTTTGTATTTTTTAAAACTTTTGGACCAGGATCCAGTTCAACCCTCTTTTACGGTACTTAACATACTGATCTGACAATACAACAGCCATTCTATAACTAGAGATGTAGGACTTACCTCCAATTAGTTAAAATGCTAATGACATGCAAAGTATGGATTTGTAACGTATGTCGCTCCAAAACTCTTCACTAAAAATTTCGGTTATGAAAGGTTTTAGTGCTTTAAGACTTTTTTTTTCTGCCTTTGCAGCAGCAGATCGTTTCAAGTAGCCGCTTTGTTTGGTCGAAAATGGAAACGTAAACTAAATAAAAATAATAAGTACTGCTAAATAAACATGGCGTGAAGTACTAGGATTGTTAAGTAGATAAAATTTTCACTACTAGTTTTTCATTGATTATGTGACACGAGTTTCGTTTTGAAAAAAAAAAAAAAAAAAAAAAAAACAGTTTGTGAATGACTGGAATTCATTTTTTACTTTTCTGATCTGTTTGTTATTTCACATGTTGCAAGAATTTGAACCTTCTGCTTTAAAAAGAAGAAGAAGTCGGTTTCAGTTTCCTTTTCTACAACACTTAAGAACTTAAAGTAAATATTTGGCGATATTTAACGTAAAGTTTTTTAGAAGATCAGACAGTATATTCACACTATTAAAAAAGTGGTATGTTCCACAAAAAGATGGCACCAACTTTTTTTCGCAGACAATTTTACCATATTTTGGGACATCATGTGCAATTTTTATCGCTTATTTTCGAAAGCTGTACTAAAATATGATAAAATTACGTTACTCTCATCAATAATTTACGGATTCGTAATCCACAAATCAGCACTATATTCTGGGTCAAAGTACCAAAATCTGTTTTACAATGTCTACTCCTAGTAACCTTAAAACTATGTTATGCAGCAAGCCTAGAAAAGTAAACTTTCAGGTGGTTTTAACAAGCAAGGAAAAATTACAGAAAAGTTAAAAGCAAAAGAAATTAAAAACAGATGCTTCGAAAGGAGGAAAATTAAGCCAATAATGGATCTTTGGTAACAATAACATGATTTGTCCTCCAGTCACATTTTTTTCCTCCAAAATATGTTGCAAAAAAGGGGGCATCATTGCACAAAACAATTAATATTGCAGCCTTTTCCCTGGTGGTGCAACTTCTAATAAAAAAGCTAAATTTGTGTGAAATACCTATCATACAACGAAGTCCAATATCTGTGCCGAAGTCAACCCAATTTAGGGTATTTCTTTCTTTCTTTCTTTTTACAATAAAGATACACAGATTTTAAAAACTAGGAACCAAAATAAATAAGCTGAAGCCTCAGGAGACTTGATAGCAGAAAATCTTTTTTTTTTTTACCCTGGAATAAATTATTCTAGAATGTAACTTATCCTTTAAAGGTAAGAGGTTTTTGATAAGCATGATTAAAGACACAATTTTATCCTCTTCTTTTCACTTTTAATACATTTTTTTATATTTTTAATTTACTCGTTGCTAAAAATCGGCGAAGGAAAGAAGTAATCTAGCCGCAAATTATTCCGACATTATGCTAAAGAAAGAAATACGCCAAAGTATTAAGCACAGAAAATTCTCAAATGAAAGTTGGTAATTAAGTATTCATGCACTTTGATTGCCGTAAGTAATTTTGGGTCAGAATTTTTTCTTCAATCGCTTGTATTAATATGACTTTTATATGCAGTGATATACGTAAAGGAAAACGGTTTTTATGAACAAGAGAAGGATGAAATTTACATGAATGCTAATAAAAAGGTAAGGCAAGTATTTGGAATTTAGTGAAAAAAAAGAGCATATGCATAAATTCTAATAAATGTATGCAAATAAATATATAACTTAATGGCAACAATAGCAGCACATCGAAAAAAAAAAAAAAGAACAATTTTGAATAAAAATTTCGAAGTTCCTTATTTTATTTGGCTCATAGGGGAATATAGGGAGACGTAAAATAGTTAAAATTGCTTGACTTTTTCACAGTGAATAAATTGGAAATTACAGTACCTAAGGAATGAATATTGTATTTGGTTATGTATTTTACGTTAAAATATTATTTTTTATTTGATGCAATAAATTTGGAAATGTAAAAATAGAATCAAAGGGAAAATTTTCTTTTTGAAAATGCATATGGAAAAGTTAAAAATAAAGCACTTTTCCAATGTAATATTTTTTCTTTGAATATTGAAAATATTTTTTCATTAAATGAATGAATGAATTTTATAAATGAATGAAAAAGTCAATGAATAATGAAACAACAAACGAGTAGATAAATTAATAATATATTAAATAAGAAAAATGAATGGATATGAAAACCAGTGAACAAATGAATAAATAATGGAATTAATTAATGCATGGATTCATTAGTAATTTAATAAATGAAAGAATATGTGCATAAATTGAACTATTTCACTTGCCACATCCATTTTGCTCCCGGTTCACTTGAAACTTTGTGCTAAAAATTCAAAATCAAAACATGCCTAATATTAGCCTAAATAAGTACTACACCGGAGATCAGTAGATGTCAATTAATATTTAATATTAAAAGGTGTAACAATGTAATTTCATCGGAAAACAGCAAAAAACTACACCCACTTATATGCAAATACATTGATATCTCAAAGCCGCGCGGGGGGGGGGGGGTAATTGACCCCCCTGCCATCCTTAAATGAAGGGCCTAACTGCTTGAAAGCTTACACTATGAGGGGAAACCCTGTCATCTGCAGTAGATCCCCTTTTTCACAAACGTCATCCCGTAATTTGTTAAATTTAACATTGTTGAATATGTACAAAGGGATGGCGTTTTTTTTGAAAAAAAAAAAAAAAAAAAAGTAGATCCCCTTTGACATTTAAGGCAACGAGTGTTCCGATTCATTGGCAAAAGAAGCGTGTGAACAGGGTAACTCAATTGAATCGTTTATTTCAGAAACTACCCAAGCGACAAATTCTAAAAGCTCGAAAAATATTTTTACCGTTATTTCTGAAAAAAATCGATTAGGATTTCAATATTTTAAACTGAAATATATTAATTTTTAGACATATTTCTTTCAGAAAATATTGTTGTAATGACTATTAATTAGTTTAACGTGAAGAAATAAATGTTTTCTTAAAATTAGAAGTTTTGTCGTTTAGGTGGTTTCTAAAATAAACGATTCAATCACACTTGTGGATGTGAATGCAGTTGCAAAAAATATACTCTCTACTTCGCGCCACTGAAAGACCACTTATCACCGACTTCAACTGTTCTAGAACTTCGACATCGGTTGTAGCAAGATTAAGAGCACATTATACAGAGGGATGATCTGGACAAGATTAGGACGTTTACCACAGAAATTCTCCAGATGTCAACCAAACAACGAAACACATTTTCGAGTGACCAGTACTCATGGCGCATGTTTTGAAATTGGGAATGGTGCCATTTAAAGAAAATCCAAGAGCTGTTTTCGTCATTCAATAGAAATCGGAGCTGACGATGGCGACCCTCCAAAATTTTGATACATTAGAAAACAATCATAGACATGAGTAAAAGGCTGATTAATTTTCAAACTCACCCTCTGGATGGTTTTAAAGAAGAAATATACATGAAAACAACACCAATATTAACTCTTATTTATCTTACTCACAAGAAAGATTACAACAAATATTTTACCTGTGGTTATTACTTATTAGTTTTTCACTTATTAGTTAAAGTTGATATCATAATTATTTGTACATAGGGTAGTAATTTGTCACTAACTGCTTTTTGGACATACGTACTAATCCAAAATTAATTGCACTAGGTTTCACGCCCAGATTGAATTAATTTGTTTTTAGACAATACAGTTAACGAATACACACATGTTTTGAATATAACTATCTATTAATCTATTTATCTACATATATTTTTACCGCAATATGTTTCCCTTCAGATTTATTTTTATAGACAAAAATAAAGCAGCTCATCAAAAAAATTCATATTTAATCCAATTATTTGGTTTTTGTCCTAGCTGCTTATTTGGTTTTAGTTCAATTAGGCAGACAGAATGTTCATTTTGCTGAGTTGCTTTAAGTAATAATTTAAATGCAAATCTTCAAAGAGGATACCAAGATAATTTAAATTCTTACATCATTATGCTTCTTCTTCTTTAAAAAAGCTGTTATGGTATTTCTACCGCATGGGATGTTTTTATGTATAGGATAAGCTTGCATAAAAGACTAATTCATTTTCAATTTTTTCCCTCTATAGATCTTTTAAAAATGGAAGTTAATTTGTTCTTATAAAACATTTTATGGTTAAATAACGTTTTCTTAATCTTGTATCAGACATGTATGAAATAATTTCCATTCTTATAATGATTTTTATATTACTTAGGCTCTTAATATTATTAAGTATTTCAAAAGGATTTCGATGAACCAAAAATGCCTATGTTAGCATTACACCAAAATAAAAAAATGTTTTGTTTTTGAAACATAAATAAAAAAATGGCACTCGCAGGATTGACGATGTGAAGTTATGCTATTGTTGAAAAACATAAGCTTTTAATGTTAAAGGCATATTGAAACAAAAAAAAAAAGCTTTCAGTTAATATAGTTTAATTTTTGAATTCAATATTATCAGTTGAAACATTATAAGCTTACATTATTATTTAAAAGCATAGCTTCTGTTAGCCAGTTCCGCGAATGCTTTTATTTTTGCTTAACACATGTTTCTACAAAGCACCTTGCAGTAACAGAAAAGGAGTAGGGGAGACCGGGGCAAGATGACGATGCTAAGAATCGTTGCTTATTATTCACTCATTTTTAAGGATGGTAAAATTATTTTTATATGAGGCGTTAGAGTAGTCCTTTGTAGCCTAAAATATATTACCAATTATTTTTTGAAATTAAAAAAAAAGTATAATTTTCTTATGTTTTCATAATCTTAACAATTCGTCATCTTGCCCCAGTACCGGGGCAAGATGACTTTCGCCTTGGGGCAAGATGACGACTCTATAAAAGGTGCAACATTTTTAACTTTTGAATACGTTACATGGTTTAACAAATGATAAATGTGTTTCTACATCTTAGAAAGCATTAAATTAAGCATTGTAAAGTAATGTATATATACAAGGATTTAGTAGTGTAGCTAACAATAGTCGCAAAAAAAAAAAAAATGCCATTTTCATAATTGGAACAGTCGTCATGCCACCACTCTTGGCATTTACAGCACTGGATCCATTCTTCTGTTGGAGGATCACAATATTCCTCTTTGCAAGCAGGACATCTTATTACACCATCCTTTGAAGTTGATGCCACTGGGTTGCTTGGCCTGATTTTTTCTGACTTCGGGCTAAGGGAACAAAGTTTGAGTTTTCTTACTCCTCTTTTGGCTTCACGTTCTTCTGTCCCCTGTTTTTTTAGACAATCCTTTTTCTCTTTCTGCTTGGCTCTTTCTTCTAGGAGTTCTTTGACGGGTGAGCTCGTAAGGATACTTTAACTCATTTTTTTTGTTTTTTCTTTTTTTGCCACATTGTAGTGCTTTTGGCAATTGCTTTAAATCAAAAACACTTAAAGGCTCCTTTTCTGCACTGGAATCAGAATTTGTCATCAATTCTGTATATACTTGATGGTTTATATGTGGATTTTTTACTAACAGGGTCTGGGGGTTGGCACTATTAGTTTCAGTTCCCTCTTTAACAGCATCAAGATCAGTTGTTTTTGAAGCAGCGAAATCATGATCGCTTAATACAAGAGAATTATGCAGCTCGATCCCACATTCCTGAAAACCTTGAACTGCATTTGCAATTGTAGCGGCTTTAAAGTAAGCTATGCCCAAAAGTTCACCAACATTTTTATCTGTGATGGTCTGCCCTGGATGAGTGACCATATAATTGTCACATGCTTGCCCATAATAATGTTTCAATAGGCCGAAAAATGCCACATCAAGAGGTTGGAGACGATGTGATGTATGGGGAGGCGACCCAACCGTGATAATGAATTTTTCTCAGCAATATAATATAGCCTGCAAAGTTATGTGGGATTTATGATTATCAATGATCAACAGAACAGGATATTCTATGTTTGATTTTACGTGTTAATAAAAGTGGTGCAAAAAAGAGAAAAAAGTATTCTCATTGCTCCAGCCATTATCACTACAGTGACCTATAGTTCCTGGTGGGGCTTTCTCGATAAGTTCAGGACGCATTCGTTTTCTGGCAAAAATCAGAAAAGGTGGCAGGTAAAAGCCAGTGGCGCTTATGCAACACATTCATTTCTGTTACATTCTTTCCTCTCTCTGCTGAAACAATCTTCGAAACTCTTCTGTATCCTGTAGGACTGACTACCATGAGCAGCTTATATTACCATGGGCAGCGTAGAATCTTTGCTCCATTCTCCTCTTGAGGATTTCTTCTTGTAATGTCGAACCATATCTGAAATGTCATATGTATCATTAACAAACATTTAGTTTGCTCTTCGGAAGAGGGGGAGGGGCATGAGGGACTTATTATAATATATTATTATATACATTAGTATATATATTAGTATAACTATAAATAAGCGTTTAAAGAACTTAATAGAAGGGGCAACATAGTTAGTTTCATAAATTCCGAAACATGGGGCAAGATGACGAGCTCGTCATCTTGCCCCGTGTTTCGTTTCGTCATCTTGCCCCAGACTGCCATTTTTGAAGGATTCGCATTTATTTCCATAAAAAATGCGTTTATTTGGTGCTTATTCATATAAATAGGTAGTATTTAAACTAAGGTACACATTAATACTAATGGGAAGCAATAAATCTTACCTGTATTTGCATCAGAGCTTATTTGCACATGGATAAAAGTTAGATCGCGATAGTGGTAAACCAGAACAACTTCAGAACTGTCTTGAAAATGGGGATTTCAGCGAATTTATACTATTGCTGAACGAAGAATAGATAGAAGAATCTCTAATGACCAGTTGATGCTGCTACCTAGCAGGAAATGAAAAAAATACGGAATTCGTCATCTTGCCCGGCTCGTCATCTTGCCCCGGTCTCCCCTACGAAAATTCCCTAACTGGAAAAGCTTTTCACATTTAGGCAAAAGGGCTTTTTTTTAAACTAATTTATAAGAATTGAAATTTTATGTTAAATTGTATTCCTGAACGACTTTTGGCCCTGGTTTAAGGTAAACGTTGAATACAGTATACTTACATTCAAATATGCACGACAACTGGAAGTATTTAAATATTTTAGAAATGTAAGACATAACACTCTCCTTCTTTGATTTGAACCCCCAACCACTTATTTAACAGCCGAAAGTGCTAGCAGATTTTTTTAAAGCTAAATTGCAAAACTTGAAAATTTTAGAGTGTTTCCATTTACCCTATTCTGCGGAACCCAGTTACCCCAGTTGCGGAAGTTTACCCCAGTTGCGGAAACTGATTTCTCAGAAACTTTTCTATATGTTACCTGGTCTTCATTTACCAACAGTTTAGTTCCGAAAATTACCACGAGTATAGACAAAGAGTTTGCTTCTATTTACACTATGCCTCCATTTCCCCCCAACTGATTTCTCAGAAATTCTTCCATACACTATCAGGTCTTTATTCAATAACAGTTTAGTTTCAAAAATTACCACAAGTGCAGACATAGAGTTTGTTTCCATTTACCTTAACTGACCCCACTTCATTTTTACCACTAATCTCTTAACTAAATTAGACTGAAAATTGTTGTTGTAGAAAATGGCTTTGCACCTAACCAAACAGCTTCTCCCTTTCACAACGTTAATAGAATTTAGTTATTTTCGTTCTCCTTTTGCGTCATACAGTCAACAAGGGGGAAAGAAATTTAGAGTCCTTGGCTAGAAACCTTAAAAATGAAAATTTAGCTCACTAATTTCTGAATTATATTTAAATGTAGAATTTTTAAAAATAAAGAAACGAAAAAGGGCTGACAGATCAGTTAATGAACGATTTCGCATTGACTGAACAATTCATTCAACACCCTACTCTGCTAACTGTTAAGTTAGCAGAGTAGAGGGTTGAATAACGTTAGCAGACTGCCAATTTGAAGGGAACTACACGACGTCTGAGGTCAAAAAAAAAAAAAAAAAAAAAAAAAAAAAAAAAACACATAGCTACTACACTAAAATAATTACATACCGTAAAATGGGGTGTATAGGAACAGCGGGGTCAATCGGAACAAAACTTTCCGACCGTACAAAGAAATTCTTCATAAAAATACTATTGGGTATTTTTCGCCATGAATTTTTTTTTAGAAAGGTAAGATCATAGGAAGTAGGAAAAAATTACTTTTGTCAATCTGGTAACGCTACGGGCTTCTAAGGAGGGCTGCACGTGGAATGCTAGAAAACATCACATTTTCATAGACTGCAAAACTTCATATGCATGAACAAACCTTCTTATATTTAAAAACTAAGAGTGGTATGTTTCAATTATACATGTATCTGAAGAACAGAATACCACATTAGAATTTACATTTTTCATAAATTGTGTCATAAAAATGAAGAATTCTGAAAAATGCCATAGGAAAAAAAATTGCGGGGTGAATCGGAACACTTAGTTCTGTTGTTCCAATTCAAACTTATTTGAAGAAAACTTTGAAAAATCAAGATTCTAACCCCAATTCTTCTAATCAAGACAAGGACAAAGATTTATTACTGTTTATTCCTTCCAGTGAGTAACTAGATCTTAAAATGACAAAAAGTTGCAGATTTCAAAAAATTTTTTCTCCAGGAGACTTTTTTTTACTTAAAATACGAGGGGGAAAGTTACATAGACTTTATGTAGTAAAAGTCCAGCACACATACAGTGATGAATAAGCGAAGAAATCTTTCAGGACAATCCCCGAAACCCAGACATTTCAAGAAACTAAAGAAAAGGCAGAGTTTATCCCAGGAGATGTTATGAAAAAATTTAAGCCAAGTCACAATTGCTAGTTTTAAGGACAAGTACATATTTGTGGACTACATGAGTGACTTCCATTCATGTTAAATCTTTGTATTTAAATTCAAAAGCATTTCTTAAAATTACTTTTCATTTTTCTTAAGTTCAAAATTATTTTGAATTTTGACAAATTATAGACGTTTACTGGTATTGAAATTATACATTTATTTGACAGTAATTATCTGTTCTTATTATCCCCCATCAATGTTACTCATAGTTTGTGAGACCTATTACAGGTTAAAGTGAAAAAAGTAAAAATTTTAACATGTGTTCCGATTGACCCCTATCAGCGGGGTGATTCGGAACACCCATAATTTCCTATATATTTCAATAATAATTGTTCAAAATGTTTTGTCTTTGCTTGGAATATCAAAAGTAAAGCAAGACCGAAGTTTTTACCCAAAAAACCAAATTAAAAAAAAATCTTTTAACTGCTTTTTTTACAATGAAAGCTGAAAAGTGTTACGATTCACCCCATTTTACGGTATCTGTTAAAACGTTTTTACTGGCATGCGCCAAATGCAAACGTTTTTAACGATGTTATGAGTTTTTAACACAACATTTTTCTAAACTGATCATTCATTAGTCTTTCTGTACTATATTCAAAATCTTTTGATAAAAATAATAATAATAATAATAATTCTAAGAGTAAATAATAATAATAACTTTTATAATAATAATAAGAGTAATAATAAATAATAATAAAAAGATTTTAATCCGCTGCCCAAACCAATTATAAACCGGTAATATTTCTTTTATATATTTATGGCTTTGAGTTTTGATACTGTAATACTTTCCTTTCAAGTTGAAAGTATTTTTACCTCACAGTTTCATTACTTGCAACGATTTCCTGAAAAATTGTTATTAAGTATCTCGAAGGATTTAAAAAAAGGACGGTTAAACTGAAATTTTAGAATCCTGTGGAGCAACAAATTAGTTATTTATACCGAGAAACTATAGAAATATTTAACTAAAATTTCATGAAAATATTATTTTCATCCCTCTCTTTAGCGTTTTTATACATAATTCAGGACTAACATGCAAGAATCAATTTTCTTAAAATAAGTAACCATTCATTATATAATATTAATGCAGATAGACATCTATTTTTTAGAGCACTTATGCATTTTAGCGTGTTTAATAACTTAAGCATTCATAAATTATAATTATTAATGGTGCTTGAATGAATTGTAAAATATTCAACGGTGTCTACTGCAAGAACAACCAATTTTTATGCAGAATATCTCAGGTTGTTAGTCAAAGCAAGGCTACACTAACTATAAAACGTTATCTAGTGTAGCCTTGGTCAAAGTGAGCGGCTGGAGTTTGGTTTTGTACATTCAACAAATTGATCTTTTATTTTCTTTACGCAGATTCAGTACAATAGACCTTCGTTTTACGCTTGGGTTAAGTTCCCCAAAAAAGCTGTATTAATCAAAATCCAATAAATTGAGACCTTATAGCAGTTCTAAAATAGGTTGGGTTCGCAGGTAAAGAAAATACTTCCTTTTAGTGATAGATAAATAAAGGGGCAAGTAATATGTGACAATTTTTGAAACTTACATTTTACCGTGGATGAAGGTGATAAGTCCATCAATATCATGTCCTCTTAGTCACAGAAATGGCTGGTAACTAAGAATATGACTCCGTTTTACCCGTTGAAAAAATCCATTAAAACAATAATACAACATTTTTTGAAAGCTTTTTCTGTAAATTAAAAAAAAAATGTCACACATCACCTTTATCCAATTGCCCCTTCAAATGTATAATGAAATTCATGTAATTATTATGATACATATGAAGATACATAAATAAAACATGAATAAACTTAGTGTAGATATAAAAGAGTTGGACATGATAATCTTTTTGTAGTCATTAGTTGTTTTTCTCTAGTCCTTTATAGGACATTAACGCAAAAATAATTGCTGGCGTCACTTGCATGACAGAATCCTCTTTTTTACATGTCAGACAGATCATTTGCCACTGTCAAGAAATGTGTCACTTTCAATGTGAAAGTTTTTGATTGTGTACATCGACGTCGGTATTCTTGTTACTTCAATCCTTTGTAGTTACTTCTAAAAGCTCTCCTAGTGAGCTGATGTGAAAGTTTAATAGCTTTACTTCTGAAAAAGAGCTTTGGAACTGAACGCAAAAAGTCTCAAGTGGCCAAAGCTCAGGTCGAAATTCAGTTCATTGGATGTTATCTGCAATCTCAGGAGTTTGAATTTTTAGAGAGGGGAAAAAATATATCGTTGCAATACAGGGGGCATCTGAGTTAATCAATACTCTTCCGCTTAAAATAAAGTCAAGATGTAAGATCTTAAGCCGCGTAATATAAACCCTTGTAAAATGAAGGTCTATTGCAATGAAAAAATAATAAATGCTTCTTCTTTTCTTCCATGTTTCAACAAAAAATTGGAGCCTGAAAAGGGGATGCATGCCATGCAGGGGACTTCCCTCCCTAGATATGCCAATACCACTGATATGCCACTGTAATTTCGTTACGATCAGTGCTTGAATATGGAGTTAAACACGAAACATTTTTCCATCTAGAGACAACAAAGAAAAAAGTGATGATTTTGCAAGTGGGAATAGCTTTGATCCCAATTTGTTCTCTACTGTGACCCAATCATTCTTATCGACCCGGCCTATACCGGGTTCCCTGGGTTATTCGTAGAAAAACTAAGTTTCAGCCTCAGAAAAACTTTTAGAGGTTTGCCGGGACCTGTACCCAGGGGAACCAGATGGGGAAGCTTGATAGCAAAGATTTTGACCACAGGTTATCAGTGAAGGTTTTAGCAGCCAGTCCTCTGTGGTTGGAGGAGTTTGTGTGTCCTTATTATTCCTCAAATGCTCCCCCAAATGTTCTACGAACTTTTTATTTGGAAAATATCCTGAGCAGTGAACATTCTGTAAACTTTAGGAGTACTTCCTTTGTCACAGAGAAAATTCGGCACATATTCCATGTAAAGGAGTACTGTCTTATTTTTTTTAGATAAACCTTCCGTGTATTTACCTATGCGTCAGGTCTTCTCTGATCTTACCAAAATAGGGGTGATAGGTAAGAAAACAATAAGAGGAAGAAAAATAAGAAGCATTTTGAGTCATACCAAGTAGAACGATGCTAATTTCAATTACATAGTTTAGTTGAATGTGTCAAAAGGATAGTATATGCAAGTCTTAAATTGGAAAACTTCAGAAAGTTCCCTTTCACAACCCACCACCCTTTTCTAAGTGGAATGGTTCCCGAGTGCTAGGTGCGACGTTCACGGGCAGACAGTACATAATTTCCGGGAAAAGTTTACTACATTCAGATGACTGTAACACCATTCAGCATTAAAGTGTTTCAAATTGCTTCCAGTGTCTGCTTAGAATTTTCAGAGTAAAATTCTGAGAGTAAACTTTAAACCCTGATGTTAATTTTTACCTTCTCTTTTTCATCTCCTCTAATTCTAATTAGTTTCAAAATGGCCTAAAAAATAAATAGAAACAAAATGAAAAAAAAAAAAAGATCAAATAAAATAATGAAAAAAAATGACTCTTGCGGAACAGATGCTGAAAAATGCATTGGAATCAATTATCAAAAGTTTGGAAGTATGGCACAATCCTATTTTGCAGCTTAGTACTCTAGTAAGAAAGAAAATTTCATATATAGATAGAAATAGTTTGTTGTGTGAAATTATGGCGCTTTGCATACAAATACTCGTATGAACTAAAGCGAAAACGACAGTTTTTACATTCAAAAAGAAAAGCAAAGCGAGAAAAAATGCCGTTTGAGAAGAAGCAAAAATGCTTGATGATATTAAGGCAAAGAAGTAAAACTAAATGAACACTGAATTTCCACACACGTTTTTTCGGATGGAAACTATTTTCAAAGTAGCATTTCTAGACTTTTTTGAAATCTTACTTTTAAAAATTTCGCATTAGAGCGTGCTATTTTAAAAGAACAATTCATTTTTTTTCAGCGAAGGTTATGTTCTTTTGCTATGTAGATCAACTAAATCTGATTTTCAAATCCGGCACAAGCTTCATCTAATGAAATAGAACATGAAAGAAAATTTTGAGTCTGGAAAAATGTTCTCTTACGAGCGGAAATTAAGTTTTATAAGAAACTTGTTTTTTTTTCTCTCTCTCTCCGCTTAAATTATTTTTGTTTTGAGATCATTCTTCTATTTTTTTACGTAGTTGTTAATTTTCTTAGCTCTGCGAAAGGGCAATTTAGAAATTTGAAATGATCCCTAAAGCATTTATGACGCATAAGTTGCAATTAAAAATCATGTGATAATAAAAAAACTCCAAAAAATATTAATTAATGAAGAATTGCTTAGTTCTTGCTTGAGTAAAAAAAAAAAAAAAAAAAAAAAATGAAATGCGACTAAAAAGCAATGTTAAAGAAAAAAAAAATCTTTGCGCAAAAGGTATATTAGCAAAGAACGTAATACCATGTAACTTCTATCACGTAAGCTTATCAAACATTTAACATGGAAATTTTTCCTTTTTTATTTAGTGCCTGAGAAGTTATTTTGCAATGATTTTAATTTGTTATAACTGGGTATTTCCGAAAAAGAAAAAAAAAAGAAAAGAAATATGTTTCTGACAGTTGTTTTGGACTCATTGGGGAATTTTTACGTAGCTTGCACACATACGTATAATAAGAAGATTGTACGTACGTTTGATTTTTTGTTCCTTAAACAAATGAATAGTTTACAGTAAATCATCACCGTATTTGGTAAGAAGGTATTTTGGTATCCAGAAACGGTTGCATGATTTTTCCAAAAGTTGAAAAAAGTTCTAATTTGCTAAGCTTTCGTTGCTTTAACAAAACCGCAAAATATTTTTTTTTTTAAATTTTTAAATCTTTACTGTCCATTTTTTTTGTTTTGTTTTTAAGGAATGGAGTATTTAAATGAATTTTGAAACCGATAAGTATAGTTAGAACGAATGATTTAGCCCTTAACATTCTACACACACGTTGCTTTAAATAAATATTAAAAATCATATAAAGAAAAAGTGCGTGACTTTTGCATAACTAAAATACAAACACTATACACTAGTAGAGACATTCCACGAAAAATTCGCCGTTTTGTGCAGCATGTGGCAGCTCACATATTTTTATTAACAATTAATAATTTTGAAACAGTGGATAACATTTTTGCTTAACAAATCACGTACACGTTTTTGATTTCCTTCGCAACAAAATTTTGTTCATAAAACTTCCTGACTCTTACAAGTCCTGACCTGAAAACAATTTTTACAAAAACTTTTTTAATCGGAATTTTCGAATTAACGTCAGTTATTCGTTCCCAATATCTTCAGTTAACTCGACTGTTTTTTGCGGACTCAGCTTTTTTACAGTTCGAAGCTGGGAAAATCTATTCAAGTAAGGCTTAATAAGTAAGGCTTATTCAAGTAAGGTCGCGGAACCTGCATGTTATCTGTTTGTACAGAAAGATTTGTTTTTAACGAAATTACAGACAAATTATTTCTGGGTTAATAAATTATTCTTTACTTCATACAGCTAAAGCTTACCAAAAGTTATGATGAAACAATCATTAAAAAAAAATCTCCGTAGAATTGATTGGTTAAAGTAATTTTTAATCTTAACCTTTAGGAACCGGGCGGTACACATGTTGTACCATAAGTTTCGTCTAGTTTAAAGGACGGGGTTGAGATTTTTACTCGAACCCTTTGGAGCCAGAGATTTTTTCAAGGTTTCATATGTCTGGTACGATAGTTTATACCTTCTCTTTTCAATGGAAAAGAAATCTGTTGTTCAACTGTCGTACTACCTGGGTCGAAAGGAAAATTTCTATATGAATAGCCAGGATCCAAAAGGTTAAACAATTCATCTAAACGGGCGTTAGAAATAATAAACTGTTTTATTCATCTTCTTTTAATTTCAGAACAGTTGCATTTCGCAAAATTTATCTGAGTAATTAAAGTAACATTTCATGACGTTTATTTTCGTCATTAATTTGTTTGAAAGTGTGTTCACTGCAGAAACTTCATTTATTTAAACGGTATAAGGAAAGAAAACTAAATAAAACTTCGCAGAAATGTCTATTTCTTACATTGCATGTCATGGAATAAATCTTGAAAACTTTCTACGGTTTGACTGAAAGTAGAATATCGAAATATTTAATTTTCCAGAGCTCGTGCTTATGATGAGTAAAAAATGTTTACACATTAGGCAGTTATGATTAATAACAAATATAAATCTGTTTTTTGTGTTTCAAAAGTTATTACCAATCTACAACAACAGCAAATAAAAGTTTTTTTTTTTTTTAACGATGAACAGCACACAATATTATGCAATGAGTTACCGCCCATCAGCCCCTAAGGCAGATCTGAAGCAAATGCACTCACAGCTTGATCATAGCATCCTAAGACTGCAGTTTCGTCCTTATTGTGGAGTCCTCAGTTAGGAATAACCAATGATCGAGCTGGAGGCAAAGATCCTCTTATTGTCGCTAAGATTGCCAACAAACTGGTAGATAAAGAGAATTTATCTTACCAGCGAGCGTCCGCAAACCATGGTGCGGCTCAACTCGAAAGTTGAAGGCAAAAGCTGGATAATATGCAATGAGTTACTGCCCATAAGCCAGGGCTAAGGCAGAACTGAAGCAAATGCACCCACAGCTTGATCATAGCATTCTTTGTTAGGAATAGCCAATGATCGAGCTGGAGGCAAAGATCCTCTTATTGTAGCTAAGATTGCCAACAAACTGTTAGATAATTTAAACAATATTGCTGGGAAAAAATATAGCATCTTAGTTCAAAAATATATTTTTAATTTATTAGTCTAAAATATAATCAATTGCTAGTGTACACTATAAAAATATTGGTTACGATGAGGATAACAACAGAGGAAAAAAAATCTGAATGTAAGTCTCTCTTGAAAAGAAAAAGAGGGACAATAGTAAAAGAGTATATTGGAGTGTTTTAAGGATCGGGTTAGTCTCACAACCTTATTTCTCCGTGGTACACTTTTATTACTTTAGTGATTTCTTAGTATTATATTGAAAGAAAGTTGTTCCAAAAATCAGTTTTAATTTAATGCTCCGAAAGCCTATTTTTTAGCGTCATGAAAAATAATCAGTTTAATTTTTATGGGGCTTGACCTATTTTAAAATACAACCCCATTATATTGCCGTGTTTAGGAAAAGCAGTATCTACAAAAATCAGTTTTGAAGGAATTTGTTTCGATTTTCCCACAAGCACCAGCAACATAATTAAATTTGAAGATTTTTTTCATGCTTTATTTTCAGCGGAAATCAAACGAGTATGTTTTTAAGCAAAAGAATAAGACAGTTATAAAAAAAAGAGGTGGGCGGGGGCGTTTAATTTTAAGTGACGGGTATGATGGTATAACAATAGGATTGACATTTGGTCACATGTTATTATGAAAAATCAAAACGAGCTGAAGTGACGAATTTATAAAATGCTCTCACGAGATAGCAATTTTGTCTTGGGAAACAAACAAACAAACAAACACACACACACACACACACACACACACACACACACACACACACACACACACACACACACACACACACACACACACACACACACACACACACACACACACACACACACACACACACACACACACACACACACACACACACACACACACACACACACACACACACACACACACACACACACACACGGTACTAGGTATAATTGTTACACATTTTCTCATACCCCTGTTATTTTTCTAAAGCGTAGGGATTCGAGTAGGAATCTTTAACCTTTTCTGTCTGAGGATCAATTCATTTAGAAAGGTCTACGGGCCCCATATGTGAAGAAAGGGTAGCGTAGGTCGAAACATTAAAAGTGAAGAGCGAAGTTAAAACGATGCAATTAATCTTAAAAGAGAAGGCGAGGCTATTACTAATTGTTAAAAAGCTAAATAAATAAATCAAGTTCAGTGGAAGCCGAATCAATAATACTTATGGTGATATGGTGACATAAAGATGATATAAAATTTGTCAAAAAAAAAAAAAATACTTTTCAACCTTACATGGAAAGGTATTGAGTTTGCTTTGCTCAAGTTTCGGCAGAATCTGTGATGCGATTTCAATGTGCCTTCAAATATTGACTGGTAAGGTGTATTGTTTTTGATTACTTTTTCTTCGTTCAACTAAGCTACAATTTTAATGTTCTACTGCTATTTTTCTTTATATGTTGATTAATTCTAAAGCATAAATAAAATTTAAATTAAAATTTGAGAGAAGAAATTTGTGATATACAGCTTAGTATGAATAGCTTTCACTATACCGCATATTTCTTCTTCCAAATTTTTAATTTAAATTTTGTTTTATGTTTTAGAATTAATCAACAAAAAATATATAATAAGATCAACTGAAACTTTCGACTGTTGTCATCAAGAAATCGTACATTTATTTTATTTTATACTTTTGAGTGCGAATCAAGTCCACATAAATAGTACTTAGAAATCTTGTTTAATGTGTTTTGAGACTGCAAAAATGAGTTTATTAAAAAGTATGTGTGCTAAATTGTATTTAAAATATCAGAATTTTCATTGTTTAAAAATTTGAATGCAGTTAAGACATAATTTAATGTACAACGTTGTACTAAATCTCTTATAAGAAAGGAGCATAATGATATCTTGATTAGAATTTTCAATTTTATATATTCAAAGTTATTAAGAATTTGCGGATACTTAGTAAAAATGCAGTATTTTCTTGAACGGTAATTTTATTCAACGTGATATTTTTGGCTGAATACTAACCAAGTTCAGTTGAGAGCTTTCACAAGGCCTTCACATTATTTTACAATGGACATTTAATATTTCTTGCCCACGAAAACATCATTTTGATTCGATATTTGATGCACAATCTCCCCCTTTCACATTATTATTAATCTCGAATCAAATAAGCTATTCTAATTAAAGTTCAGCCCATGTCTGACAAGAGCCTTAAGTAAAGTCATAAGCTTCTCTTCCCCCTCTCAGCTAATCATTTATGCCAGCTGAAATTTCAGCTAATCATTCATCATTAAACATTCTAACCTTGAAGATACAAAGCTTAATCTTTTATTACTAAATGCAGATTGAATTCAATTACCTCAGGTATACATAAAAAGAAACTTCTGTGCTATACAAATTGAACGCCCAAGCAAATCACGGGTATTCAAAAATTCCAGTAACATCTTTATTATAAAGCAAAAAATTTCTTTTTTTTTTTATAAGAAATTCTTTTTCTTTTATATATGAATTCATTCACGTTGTAGTTGTTGCTGCTAATTTTTCAACTCGAGTACCCGATCTCGAGTAGATGCATCTACTCGATTTTAAGGTGGAATGGGTTCGGCCTTCACTTTTACGAGCACCATTAAGGTAAAAGTCCAATTTAGCTCAACACACATGCCATAAGTCCCGTTTATAGGGCATGCAGCCATTTACAATACGCACATTGACACAGAGAAAGGACAAGGACAGGAGAGAAAGGAAGTACATCCATGTCTAAGCCGGGATTTGAACCCAGGGCCTCCGAATTTCGGTCAGAATTCTCTGACCACTAGAAAAAGGTATCCGCTGTGTTTACATATTAGGTTGTTCTTTTCTAATGGTCAATTTAAAGTTAAATTAAGGAGCATTGATGCATATCCGTTAGATAAATACATTTTCATTCTTCTTTCTAGAATTTTAATGATTGTTATTTTTATCTCTGATTTCCAGAAACTTAAAACTAGTTACTTGTTAAGGTAAAACAAAAATATCGCAATTGAACTATTCAGATAAATAACATTTTCAACTTACACGTCTTAAGAATGTAATTACTATAGCAAAAAAAACATTTTGACTGCGCATTTAAAGTTTTGTTTCTGAAGTGAAAAGAATCACAATGAAGAAGTGTAGCTCTAATGAGGAGAAAAACAAAAAGTAAAAAAAAGAAGAAAAAACGCATGAACTTATTTAAAAAAATAAAATATATGCACCTAAAAACTTTTTAAATAAAAACTTAAAACCGTCTTTCAGAAGCAGTGAACTGAAATGAATTACGATAGCCATTCACTTTTTTTGCTAAGCATTTTACCTTGCAACAACGACGTTTTTTTGGGAGGGGAGGATTTCTCCGTCAAGAAATTTTCTTCAGTTCAATGGTAACTGGTGCTTTGCAATATTTTTTTGTTCTATGTGCTCAGTCTTTGCTCACAATTTCATGTTCGTTATCATGTGCAAACTATTTTAACTTTTTGAATGATGAAATTTAAGGCTTTAGTTTTTATATTTTAATATTTTTTTGCTATTATTCAGATGTTATTTTCGCATGTACTAATGAATTGAAGAATATTTTTTGCCTTAAAAATATGTTTGGTTAAAATTTTTTAAAACATGATGCCTGAAATTGAACCTGTCTATATTTTATTAAAAAATAGCCTTTTAAAGATACAAATAAAGTAGGTGAAAATCGTTGAAAAATAGAACTAAAAATTAAAGAATTTTTTTGAAACATGTTTCTTCTTCTCTGTGAAAACGTACATTTGAAAACTTAACTCTATATTTTTTTCATTAAATAATTCAAAAAACTCCTCATGGACCATATAGGATAGCATGAGGATTCAGAAGTAAATAAAGAAACATTAAGGCAGGAATTCAAGTGAAACACGGACGATCGCAACTCACCAATTCAATCGCAAATTCCTAAATTTGGATACGTTGCAATCCCTACGAGATGCGACTCTAATGTAATTCGACTTCCAGTTGCGATTGCAATTTGCGATCGCCTCGAAGCGATTGCAATGGTGTTTCCCTTGAATTCCTGCCTAAAAGACAAAAAATAAAATAAATAAAATCACATGAAAGAAAAAGTTAAGTAAATATATAAATAGAAATTTAAGAAGAAAAGCTTTGTTTTCGTGCCTGTCGCGTGTTTAATCGTTCATGATTCTTGGTTAGAATAAAAACGCGATTGCATTACAGCTGTGTGGTACTGGGGGCATAAATTAAGAGTCATTTTTTATTGAAACTAAATTATTACTTTTGCACAAGACAAATTGTGTGTATGTTGGGTAACACCCTTTACCGCACCCTACCCTGCACCCCTAACCCTTTAATGCAGTGCAAAAATTTTGAAGCAGTTGCGCAATTATAACGTAAATGAGGATTTCTAATAAAGTTGGAAGGAATATGCCCCCCCCCCAACTAGAAAAAAATAAATCGATAGAAAGTTCCATTAAGGCCTATACACGGATTAGCACTTAGAACGATCTGCGGATTCCCATTCATCATTAGAACAGTACTTTAATAAGCCATTCAGTCATCAATCCAACTTTTAAGAAAAACTATGAAGTTTATTGAAAAGTAAAAATCTTTTCCCGTAGAAATGGATTACGTTTGCAAATTAATGCACAGTTTATTTCTATTGCATGGGGTTTTGTATTAAACATTAAGTTATTGCACGCTTAAAAAATAGTTTAGATATTTAGTTACTCACTTCTTAAAAATCGAAATTATGTACCTTTAAATAAACTCTGCAAAAAATTTGCAGAAATTTTGCAGCTTTCTACCAATTTTCTTGTTCAATTTGAAGATACCACTAACCATCGTGCTTATAATATGTGTTTTACATTTTTATGAATAATATATTAAGAAACTCGATGAAAGTAGGTAAATCTAAGCAGAATCTCTTACTAATAATTTCTGCCAAAAAATTAAATTTTCGGGGCCTTATAATTTCGTGAAGATACAGCCTGAAAATTTTTTTTTTCTTTCTTCCAGCAATTGCAGTTTATATTGTTCAGGGGTGCCCACAGGGGGGAACATGGCGCAAGTTGCGCCATCAAAATTTTTGGGGGGGATTTTTTAAAACTAATTTATTTATTTACTTTTTAATTTAAATTATTTACTGATTTTTTTAATAAAAATTATTCATTAATTAATATTTTCAATTGAAATTATTTCTTTTATTTCTTTATTATTATTATTATTTATTTATTTATTTTGTGCGTGTGAGTGTGCTTGGAATGTCTGGAAGAGAAAAAAAGCGATTCTGTTCTACGCATAATTAGTACGTTTAGAAAATTAATAATAAATAAAAAAATAAATTTAAAAAAAAGAATAAAAAAATAAATAAATACTATTTAAAAAAATAAACAAATATTAAAAAAATAATAATATTAAAATAAATAAATAAAATAAAAAAGAGAGGTAAAAATCAAAAGCATAAGAGGGTTGTGAAAATATTGGGGGGGGGGGGGGATTTGCGCCATTGAGCTTGGGGGGGGATTTGCGCCATTGAGCTTGGGGGGGGATGGGCACCCCTGATATTGTTTGTAAAAAGAGATACTTGCGTCAGCGATATTGGAAAAGAACTATCTGTTTAAAATTACATGGATTTTTGTGCCGCTGTCTGTGTGATATAATACTCAAGTATGTGTGTCTCGAAAAAATCAAGTTGAGTAGAGCTGTTTATTTTTTTTTAATGTTTCTTAAAATCGTTTTTCTCCTCGGATGCTCATTTAGAAATCGTGAATCTTTGTGCATATCAGTTGTGAATATATAAAAATAAAATTTTATAAAAAAAAGTAAAACCGACTTCAAAAACGCAGCTGAAAATTGCTCTAAAAAGTAAAAAATAAATTTATTCTTTGAACACCATCGATACTACTTTTAAACATTAGTTTTGAAGTCGGTGTCGAAACAGTTAATAAAATCATTCGTACCCATTCTTCGGTTACGTGTTTCATAATAAAAACAAACAAATGTTTCATTCTTAATTTCAAGAGTTTTTTGAAGGGAAAAATCAATCAAATGGTACAATCAATGGGCAAGAATGATTTTATTAACTGTTTCGACACCGACTTTAAAACTCATGTTTAAAAGTAGTATCGATGGTGTTCAAAGAATAATTTTATTTTTTACTTTTTAGAGCAATTTTCAACTGCGTTTTTGAAGTCGGTTTTATGGTGTTCAAAGAATAAATTTATTTTTTACTTTTTAGAGCAATTTTCAGCTGCGTTTTTGAAGTCGGTTTTACTTTTTTTTTAATAAAATTTTATTTTTATTTCATTCTTTTCAGTGTAAATGTATACCCGGAATAGTGTCATGTTGCCATTGTGACGCTTCATCTCACTTTATTAAAGCGTCTGAAATTTTAAGCGATTGCCACTAAAAACATTTTTTTTTCTTTTTAGGATTTATTTCTATGCTGAGTTAATTAAAACATTTTTAATTTACTAGTTTTTCACCCGATTATGCAGCTAAAACTGGCCTACAGGTTAATCCACAAAGTAACCATTTACCGCCGATTCATTAGTGCATCACTAATTTTAAAATTTAAAAGTTTAGGTGATGGGAGCCTGGAAATATATATTTTTTTAAAAATTGGGTACTCAGGACTAAATATATTCTATCAGTAAAATCGCGGTTTGCATGCCGCATAATCGTTTTACGTAGACAGTGCATTTTTTTTCCTGATGCTTGAAAATCCACCGACTCCGTCGAGGATCGAACTCAAGCTCTTGCGAATGAGAGCCCAGCGTCTTACCGCTAGGCCACTCTATCGGCGAGCTACAGTGACCTAATAAACATCAAATCGCAAGAGTGTGCGCGTGAAATTTGAAATTCAATTCATGCGCAAAGAGGGTGCGCATGAACGGAATTCTAAAGATTTCCCTCAATTTCTTCAGGATTCCGTTCTCAAACCCCGCATCATAGGACCATGGGACCACCAGGGAGGTGTACCCTTTCCAACAAAAAAAAAAAAAAAAAAAAAAAGAAAATTATCAAAATCGGTCTATTCAGTAAAAAGTTATGCGCGTACATAAAAAAAAAATATACCGGTCGACCAGAGAACCTCCTCCGTTTTTTCGTCGGTTAAAAAGCAATTTCATTAAAAGAATTGAAACAACAAAAGGGAAATGAAACAGCAACAAAAAATTAGAAACAGAAGTTGTAAGTATTTGAAAGAGCTCAAGATGTAAATAACAACAACAACAACAAAAAAAAGTTACCTAAAGAAACTCTCTCGAGTTTGCATGAGAAAATAAGTGCACTAATAGATGACAATTCCAAGAAAGTAGTTGGTAAAATCAATAAAATGCAAAAATTACAACAGAAAAAACATTCTTTGTGAGTAAATTTTAAAGGGCAGAAGAACCTAAGGAATATGATGTTACTTTCCTTGTAATGCTTTGTAAATTAAAAAAAAAGGAAAAAATCCTTTTACTGAGTCAATTATTAATAAAGCAAAAAAAAAGTGCATTTCATAATTTTTTTGAAGAACATTTGAAAATAATTTTAAATACAAAGCGAATTTTTTTTTCAAAAAAATGTTTGAGTATAAAGCCTTTACACAATTTATTTGTTGGTAGTCTCTCGTGAATATTTTAAAAATGTACAAAACTTCGAAACTTATAAACGTTTTTTTTTTTTTTGTTATTACTTAGAAAGATTCAGAGAAAAAAAACCCCTAAGCGGTATTATGTTTCATAAGCTCGTCACAGCTTTCTAACTGCGAATACTCGAAAATTTCTACTTGAAAATAATTTAGATATTCAAGAGCAAAACACAATAAATGTTACCTACAGTACATTTTTTAAAGAAATGAATAGAAAAAATTATAAAAAGACAAAAAAGGGACAGAAAAAGGAAATTCAGTTTTCTTTTGAAATTTTTATTAAAGTAAGTGGGTATTAAATAAACTAAAATTTGGTATTCAAGCTATACCTTGTTTTATGAATTAACAAGAATTCCCTAAAACACGCCAGACAAACGAAAAAGAAAACTAGGGTATTGTATTAGATAGAAAAAATAAAATTGCGTCCGGTCCTCGTAAATATTTTTTAGTAAAAATCAGTGGTGCTAAAGCGCTGCCTAAAGTCATTTAATTTCGTGTGGCACTTTAAAAAGTATTAATTAATTTTTGCCAAGATTGTGTAATGATGAGTAAAATGAGACAACGTTTTAAACGAAGAAATAGAAACATTTAATAAGAGTTAAAAAATCAGCAAGCAGCTCAACTAAAAGAACATGGAAATTGTGTCAAAACACTAGTATTTCCTACACTCCAAAAAATAAACCGTTGTATATTACAAGAAAAAACTGACAGCCAAGGTTCCATTTAAAACTGTAAAATGCACAGTAATAAACTGTAAAACTAGCAATTTTACAGTTTCTTACTGTAAAGCTAGAAATTTTACATTTTATCTCCGTAAAATTTAGCTCTATTATACCGTAAAAATAACAGTATAATACTGGATGCGAGGTTCCAGTTTAAAACTAAAATGCGCGGAAATAAACTAAAATTAGCAATTTTTCAGTTTATTACTATAAAAGTAGTAATTTTACAGTTTATTGCCCTAAAAGTAGAAACTAAGTTCATTATTGTAAAATTAGCAATTTTTACAGTTTATTACCTTAAAATTAGCTGTATTATACTGTAAAAACAGCATTCTTTTTTTACAGTGTGATTTTTTTCTGTCGCACAACATTGCTTGTTTTGAAATCGTAATTTGCATTTTGTCTCCTGGGAGTTCTTCCACTTACGATTTAGATTTTCATGAATTTTATTACATCTGGAAAAAATCTGCTTTTGTAGTTAATGATTTGCTTAGCAAGTCCCAGTTGAATAGCGTTTGGAAATCTTTCCTTAAAAAAACCTTTTTTTTTTAAATCCATGACGTATTCCTGACTACAGATGTTTCTGCTGTTCTAACGATGTAACGGTTACGGTTCTGTCACTTGGGGTATATTTACTGCTTCTCGTCTTTGATTTCTCGCTCAATGAACTGTTGGTTTGGTCTTGTGAACCATAATTCTTTTTTATGCACTGATGAAAAGGCTTATATTTCTAAACCTCGAAGCAGATGTTTGCCGAGTTTTTAACGAAATGTTTTTATTTGTACTTTTACAACTTTTTCTCATTTTATAGTACACATTTTCCGACTGCTTTTGTACAACAGTACAAGAATGTCTTGCAAACTTCAACTCCGATAATTGCGATTGAAAAGCTCTATACTAGGAGTTCCCAAACTTTTTTGCTACGTGAACCCCTTGTCGAGTTCTCCAGTTTGTGGTGGACTCTCCCTCCTAGAGGTCGTTCCAAAACTAGTCAGGCACTGTAATAATTTAACTCCAGAGTTCCAAAATCGCGAATTAGACAGTCAATTTTCATTATAGATACGTGAAAACAATTAGATGAAAGCAAGATATATTGTAATGTAAGGATATAAATCCAAAATTTACTCAACAGTATGAGGGCTCTTTTAATATTGATTTTTTAAACAACCATAAACTTCTTTAATATCCGGTAACTTTCTAAAAGATTCAGTTTGACAGTTTTACTGTAGAATAAAAACTAAAACTCAAATTAAAAGAAATCTGATCAAGAGAAAAACGTAAAATTTTTATTCAGCATTTCATAATACTAATGGCATAAAAAGTAAACCAGCTAATATTCTTATATGGAATGTGTATAATAAGGGAAAAAGAATTTTTGGTGAGAGAGGTGAATTTGGTGTATCCACAGTAAATTTCTAATATTTGGCTTTAGATTTGTGAGACATAACATTAAATCTTTCCGATGAGGGACTTCCAATCTATTTCTTGTTTTTGTAAGAATTGGGTAATTGAACTGAAATTTCTGCCCCCGTAAGATAATGCAAAGGATAAAAGCTTAAAAAAATTATCTTGAGATATTCCATAAGATATCGTAAGTTACAGATATGTCTCCTTGAAGTTAGGAATGAGCAATATATGGTTTCCTTGCGATTCCATTTTCTTTTAACCCGGTATCTTTTGCATCCAAAATCTCTAAATCAGTGCAAAAAGTTAAAAAAAACAAATAATTGAAAACCTTTATAAGCATGATTATTTTGACAAGAAGCGTACTTCAATGTGAAAAGTAATTGATTAAGGTTCTCATCATATTATTCACACAATTGCACAAACAATTTAGCATGCATAGCATTTATTACAAATTGTGGCAATTGATGTAAGCCGTTGCTCAGATATTTTGACTAAATGGTTCTGGCTCGTGGACCCTTATTCGCATCTCATGGACCCCCATTTTTTTCTTTCATTTACATGGACCCCTTGCAAAGTTGGGGAGACCCCTGGGTGTCCCTGTGGACTACTTTGGGAACCACTGCTCTATACTATACCATTGAAAGCGCCTTTCATTAATTTCAAACCCTGCGTTTATGAAACTACGTTTAGAATTAACTGAATTGTTCAGTAATAAATGATGTTCGCTTCGCTGGAAGGAAAGCCAATATCTGTCTTACATTCCAAGCAGAGTTTGCGATTAATATGTCACACAGACACAGTTCGAATGTTCAGATGCAGAGCATAGGAAGCAGAAGAATATTATGGGACTATAGGTTAATATTTTGGGACGTGACAATTGAGGGAAGAGTTACTTGATATTATTGCTACTTTTACGCTTCTGAAAAGTACTTTAGCTTCTCCAAAATATTTCCTCCGCTACCAACTAAGTCAATGTTACCACCTTAACTTCGATAAAATGAGTAAATATACTGTTTCGATTAATCTCTGCATTGTGAAACTTTAGATCGACATGTTTCTTAGCAAAGCCATGTTGTTATTCAACATTAAGTCACAAATACAGGATAGCAAGCTACTATATAAGCTATTTTATTCAGATTATGTTTATGTACACGACGTGAAAAAAAATAATGACATGTTTGAATGATTTGTATTTATGTGTTTTGAGTTTGTAAAGATTCTGTTTATACTTTTAAGATAATTTGAAATTTCCTTCCTTATAACGCATGTTTACTGAAATTTCTTGACGCAAAACAAATTAATAATAATAATAATAATAATAAAAGCATCAGTAATTATATGAATTGCTTTAACAGTAGTGAAATGATATATTTTAGATTTCTAGTTTTCCGTAGCTATAAATGTTATTTTACCAAAATTCGAAAATCAACTAATTATTTTTCTAGTATAGATTTTATCCTCTGTTCAAGAAACAACTACACTTCGAAGAAAAGCAACGCCTCTTGCAGAAAAAATCAGTCCACAATGTTTTCATAGTACTACATTTTATGTAACCAGAAATAAAAACACCGGGTAATAGATTTTTTTTTTGCCGAGACTGATTGATGACATTTTATTGACTTCTCTGAGTGCGAGTTCATGTTAAAAGCTTTTTTTTCCTCTCCATTTGATACTGTTGACGTTTTGGCGGTGATGATTTTATTATATTTTCTAATAAGCTATAGAGGTTGTTTGTTTTTGGAGTATGATAACGCAGACTAACCTGTAGGAAAGAAATGTTTTAGTTGCTGACACACTGCAAAAAATGAACTGTTGTTATTACAGTATAATACTGGCAGCCAAGGTTCCTATTTAAAACTGTAAAATGCACAGTAGTAAACTGTAAAACTAGCAATTTTACAGTTTATTACTGTAAAGTTAGAAATTTTAGTTTATTGACGTAAAACTTAGCTGTGTTATACTGTAAAAAGAACAGTGTAATACTGGCAAGCAGATGTTCCATTTTGAAACTAAAATGCAAGGTGATAAACTGTAAAATTCGCAATTTCACAGTTTAGTACTGTAAAAGTAGAAATTTTACAGTTTGTTACTCTAAAATGAGCTGTACTGTAAAAACATTTATTTTTTACAGTGCATATTGTTTGAATGGAGTTGAGCATTTAGTATTGCCTTTAGTATGAAATATATTTTTAGCAATACAAAATCTAAAGTTTCAAGTATTAAAAAAAATACATTTATCTGTAATTGAAGGGAAAAACATCCGATGAAATAACATTCCCAATTTTAAGAATCACTGCATTTTTGTGAATGAACTCTCTCCTTTTTATCAAAAAGTATGGCATATTTCACAACACTTTTTCGTGTGCGATACAGGAAACGATTGAAAAAAAAAAATGTGGCAGAACTTCTCTAATTCTTTAAGTAACTATGCGTAATAAGGGCCATAAAATAAATTCAATTTCTGATGGAAAAAAAAACCACCAATAGCAATCTTTAATGGTTCGTTGCCGATACTTTTAGAGCCGTTTAAATAGTGCTGGTAAAAGTAGAGAATTTCCAATAATTTTATATTTCACTGGCATTTACCAAAATGTCACAGTACAGACGTGCGCAGACCCATGCTATTCGGGGTTCCACGCTACGGAAGTAAATTGCCTCCAAAAGATGGGGATCCAGGCCCAATTCAAAATGGTAAAGTCAGGAATTTTCTATAATTTTATATTTAACAGGCATTTATCAAACCATTAGAGCATAGACATAGAACTACAATTGGTGCACTGTAAAAAATGAATGTTTTTTTACAGTATAATACAGCTAATTTTATACTGTTAAACTGTAAACATGACTAATTTTGAAGAAATAAACCATAAAATTGCTACTTTTACAGTAATAAACTAAAATTGCTAAGTTAACAGCTTATTACCGTGCATGTTGCAGTTTTAAACTGGAACCTCTGCTACTAGTATTATACTGTGGTTTTTACAGTATAATGCAGCTCAATTTTACGGCAATAAACTGTAAAATTGCTAGTTTTGCAGTTTATTACTATGCATTTTACAGTTTTAAATTAGAACCTCGGCTGCCAGTATTATACTGTAAAAACAACAGTTAATTTTTTTCAGTGTGGTAATATTCTACCGGACAAAAGTTACCTCAAGAAAATGATTGTCATAGATGCTCCGTCAAATAGTGAGTAAAGAATTTATTACATTTAAAAGTTCAGACTGGAGGGGAGAGCTCTATGAGCTCTTACGTGGAAAGATATACAAGTAAGAGTGGAATTAGTATTTTTAAGAAACCGTAGGTATGATATTCTTAAATATAAAATGCAACTTTTGGCAAAAGATCTCTATTTTAAGCAATAGATATAAAGCACAAAACTAGATTTGATGCATAGTGAGTGGACACAGTAGTCAAGACATAAAGCAAAAATGTTCTGTAAGAAATAATAGAGTATAAGCTAGCAAATTAAAACACCTGTTTAATTGAAAACTATTTGAAGCGAAAATGCAAATGAAAAAACGTTATTCACTTTTAAAAATAAGCAGTTTTTCCAAGAAATATGTTATGAAGTTCAATAAAAAAATCTAGTCACTCCTAGATATACATAATATATTTATATTATGTGTTACAAATAGTTCCTAAAATTCAATGATAGTCTTTATTTCAATCTAGTTTTATATTTTTAGCTCCAGATTCTTAGTGTATGCCCCAATATTTAAAATAACTGAGCTAGACTTATTTCATTTTATGCTCTATTTCAACTTTAAAATTTTGAACCAGTACTTAAAATAAAAGAAAAGCATCATTACACCCAGAGAGCAAGTTTTTAATAATTTTGATTCATGTCACAGTTATTTCTGTCGGAAAATTTAAATTGTATATTAACAAGGTTCAAGAAACATTTTGACATATTTTGAAGCTGCTTTTCCGGACTACTAATTGCCCTTCGTTAGTGATAATCTCTTTGAAAAGTATAAAGCACATATGCAATGCATTAGATTTTAATGATTTTTAAAAAGTCCAAACTACATTTCAAGGCAGAGAAACTGTGATTCTTTTTAAATTTAAAAGCATTATTTGCTTCGATTATTTTTTTTAAACATTAAAAAATAGCAGCTCACAACTTGTTTTGATCAAAAAGAAAAAGAAAAAAAAAAAAAATTGGGAAATAGGTAAGTATTCAGTTTTTAAATTTTTTTATATGACAGAATAACGTACATGAATATCATCGCGAAGGTAAACAAAAAAAATGTTTTACAATGATTAATTTTCTAAATATCGCCGATTTTAACATCATTCAGTGGATTTTTCGCAAAATATCGCCAATAGCTTCAAACTAAACCCGAATTTAAAAGATTTTTTTTTCGTCTAATTTGTAGCCAACTTGGAGACAGATCGCTAAGTTGCTGTCAAACACTTAGCGACCAAAAGTTTGGCTACATATCGCCAAGTGGTAGCACCAATTCACATCACTTAAGTCTGTTTTAAAATTGCGATACGATAAGTACTTCTTTTTAAAAATAAGTTTTAAAGTGCAAGCAACGCGACGGTGACGTTATTCACCTGGTTGGATGCTTTACCTTTTCGACCACATGTGCCATTGGCGAGGAGCCGGCTTGAAATTCCGTTGGCGTAATGACAAGAGAATGGCGTAGTGAAAACAGGTATTTTGTAGCATTCACACCATTGTTAATGATGGTTGCCGTACTAGGTAAAAGTCGCCAAATAATGCATTTCTAAAAATTTGAATCTCGTTTTCACACTAAAAATTCAAAACCATCATCTCAGGCTGACACTTGTGGCAGGTTATTGGATTGCCCTTCGACAAATCCAATCTTAATAGTGAATTAATAAACTTAAACTAATTGATAACGGAAGAGGAAAAAATTCCGCAATTAAAAACTAGTATAACTGTAATGCAAGTTTACAGTGAAAGATATAAACAACAAGATATATGACATCAGCCGCTGACGCTTCTTAATAAGCTCTTTTTTGTGCTTTGGGTTTTTAAAAATCATTAACAATCAATTATTCTGCCCGCGATGGTGAATTTTCGCAAGTCTTTAAACAATATTTAATAATCAGTCCCATTACATCAAGATTTTAAATATGATTTTTGATTCCTTTTATATTAATAACGTCACACGAAATGCCTATAAAAGATTTTCAAATTAGTACCACAGTAGTCAATAATTGTTCTTCATATTTCTTTAAACAATGAAAAATAGCTGCTTAGCCCTTCGGTTTAATAGCGTTTTTTTACTTTGATGCGGGACTGAAACAGATTCATTGGTATAAAAAGTATATGATTCAATTAGTAGTAAAATTAACATTTTATAAAAACTCTCAAAGTAAAACTGATTAAATGCTTAAAGCAATATTTCCAAATGAAAATGTTTCTTTTTCCATTTGAAATTTTCCCATAAATTTTCTTTCATATATTTCTTTTCTTCACGAGGATCTATTTACTATTTCTCACTCTTAAACCAGATTTTGACTAGCTTTCAGTTCCATACTTGCATATATTTCGGGATTATGTAATGATATAAGATATTTGAGAGTCGATGTATGTTAAAAATGCAATGCATACTTTTATAATAAACGTATTTTGTAAATATTCCAGCTGTAGTATTAATTCTCTTCTCATGATATAGTCATTTAATACCCTAAGTGTAACAAAACTTCGCGAAATAAGCACATAACGTGTGTTACATTACTTATCGTATGCTTCTGAATCCTAACATTTATACTTTTGTTGAGGAAATTTTGAGAAATATCCTATCTTGTACCTCAATTTAATTGTTGACTAATTCACTTTTAAAGTATTACTGCGTCTATTCGTAAGGAAAGTTTGCATACTATAATGGTATTTTTGTATTGATTGATACTTCAATTTATCTATCTATTTATCTATCTATCTATCTATCTATCTATCTATCTATCTATCTATCTATCTATCTATCTATCTATCTATCTATCTATCTATCTATCTATCTATATATATATATATACAGGGTGTCCACTCCTATCGTGGACCAATAGCTAATTTCTAGACCGTTAGAGATACGCATATAGTTCATTTAGGAAAAAATCTCCAAATTACGAAAGGAATTTTTGGTCTATTCAATGTTTTTCAAAAAATCAAATTTTGAAAGAGTTACGAAATTTAAATTTTTATACAGCCCCCCAGTCCTATCAATCATATTTAGTAAAACATTCTTGACACTGTAACGTTTAAAACTAAAAAAAATCACTGTTCTACCATAAAAATTGACCGAGTTATGACGTTTTGAAAAATCAAGATTTTGCATTATTTCATGACGTCATCGAGAGATCACTTAAGGGACCATATGCGAAATCCTTCAAAATCTTGATTTTTCAAAACGTCATAATTCGGTCAATTTTTATGTTAGAACAGTGATTTTTTTTTAGTTTTAAACGTTACAGTGTCAAGAATGTTTTACTAAATATGATTAATAGGACTGGGGGGCTGTATAAAAATGTAAATTTCGTAACTCTTTCAAAATTTGATTTTTTGAAAAACATTGAATAGACCCAAAATTCCTTTCGTAATTTGGAGATTTTTTCCTAAATGAACTATATGCGTATTTCTAACGGTTTAGAAATTAGCTATTGGTCCACAATAGGAGTGGACACTCTGTATATATATATATATATATATATATATATATATATATATATATATATATATATATATATATATATATATATATATATATATATATATATATATATATATAAATATAAAAGGATGGATGTACATTTGTATGTATATTTGTATGCAGATTTGTATGTTTGTTCCTTATACAAATCCAGTTTTCATCGGATTTTCATCAAACGTGGCACATAGGAGAATTTTTTGTCTCAAAATGACCATGTTCTTTCAATTTTGAATATATAGAGCAGTAGAGATGAGCCTTTAAGCATACACATTGATAAAGTTTAACACATTTAAATATGAGTATTTTCAACAAAGATTACGATTAACAATAATTATAAATTCTTTTTGGCTCACCTATTTCAAATAATTTCTTTAGAGCTTGTATGTTATAATAATAAGCACACGGGCAACGCCGGGTAATGAGCTAGTATACTATAATAAATAAAAACTTCAATGTTCTCCTGTGACGAAATTCAATCATATTTTAGCACATTAGTTAATAAACGCGATTATTAACCCTAAAACAACGGATCAAGAGAAGCGCTAGAAACAATTGTTTCCCAGCACCTGTTTCTAATCCGGGAACAGAACATGCATTCTGGAAAATTTATCAGAGTAATTATACTAACATAATTAACGTTTCATGATCTTCATTTTTGCAATTAATCTGTTCGGAATGGTGCTCAGGGAAGAAACCTCATTTATTTAAAGCATGTAAAGGAAGAAGAGAAAAATCGAAATCTGCGGTAGTACACGCTTCGTAATTCGCATGTCGTATTTTAAATTTTGAAAATTTTCTGAATCTTAATTGAAAGAGTGGAAATGAAAGGTTGAACCGTTTAAATCTTGTGCACGAGTTTATAAAAAGGCTTTTTAAATAGGTGTTTTGGCATTAGCACAATCTTTTAGTACTTTTCTGGGTAATTATTGTTGTAAATACAAGATAGTTTATATGTGTGTGTACGAAAAACGGTCGTAAGTGTATTTGGACAAGTGTTTCTTTGTGATTAAAGCAAATTATTAACAACACGCACTGCCTCCCAGAAAAGGCGAGGTATGTTTGGTGTATGAGTGACTAATGAGGGGAAATCTCGGAAGAAACAATGATAGTGAATTTATTTTCTCCTTAAATAAAACGGAAAAAACCTTTATGAGAGTTCTCAAAACGGGTCTGAATATTAGTTAAGCATTATTTTATACCTATATCAGTCTATATTGAAGATCATTTTAATAATTTTGCTTTTTGGCGTAAGGCCATTTTTAAGACTGCAGTTATAAAATAATTTAAGAGGTTCCATCATTATGAAAAATCTGGTACGTATCCCACACTACTTCCTTTCACGTGTAATTTTCTTAGTAGATGCCTTAAGTGTTGAAATAGTGCTTAGAGTGAGCAAGATAACAATTCAAACATGTACACCCCTAGTTTGACACGAAACAAAGCAAAAAAAAAAGAGAGTTTTGCAATGATTAATTCTCTAAATATCAACATCAAAACCATTTTCTTCGACAAATTTGTCACCTACTTGGCGATATGTAGCCAACTAGGTGTTCAACACATGGCGACATATCGCCAAGCCGTAGCGCCAATTCATATCACTTGAATCTGCACTGAAATTAATACAAACTAATTAACTGCACTAACTGATAAAAACCCGCGAAATACAGCAATAATAAATCATTCGGAAAATATTTCAAAATACACAGAGACAACTGCATATATTGCTCTATTAAAAAGTAATTTGACACATAAGAAATTATGAGCTTGATTTACATTCACTCTATGCCGACTTCTGTTTAATTCATGCATCACAAACGTACAAATTATCTCTAAAATTTCCATAGATTAAATGCCAAAAGAAAGGATTCGCATTTCCTGAAATACATTGTCTATATCTAATTGGTTTTTATGACACGAAGACAGTTTCCAATAGGATTAATATTTCATCTCTTTTGTAATTGATGCGTAGGTTATTGAGCGCAAAATCAGCGTTGAGATTAAAATATTGTCATGACAAATGACGTATTTCTTTATAGTAGTCTAACAGTATCATAATAAAATGACAGGTATTTAAAGGAAAATAATTGATACCGACGTTGCAAAATATATCAGATAAAAATGTAGGCGGATTGAGCGATACTTTAAAAAAAGTAGATATATGAGGACTGATTTATACAGCGTGTGGTTCTGAAAAGAGAAAAAGTGCAATGCACGATTTTTCTGATTAACTCTCATTTAAAAATGATAAAACGCGGTTATTCATTTTTGAAAAGGAGAAACACAAATTAAAAAGGAGCTATTATTAATTTTGAAAATAATCAGTTGCTAAAAGGTTTTAATTCCATCTTCAAAAGTTTGATTTTAATGCTCTTAAATTATGCCAATCCTATTTTTCTAAAGTTAGATTTTCAGTTCTTATATTTACTTTTGCTTTCTATCTATTATTTTCACCTTCCTCACCTTGATAATTAAACGGTTTTGATCAGCTGGAAATAGTTTGTTACTGCACTAAAAATACTTATTGAACATATTTTTCTGGAAATTGTAAAAATTAATTGCATTTTAACGGAATAATGTTTACGTATTCATAAAACTCATAAAATGAAATATGCATCTGAATATTTGGAGTCTTCGCGCTACTATTGATACGCTGTTAAAATATAATTAATTTTCGCATATTTTTTTACGCTCGAAAAAGGGGGACAGGATTGTGTAAACAAGTGTTTTACAATTTCTGTATACGCCTTTTAGCAGAAAATTAATTTTAACAATTGGTGTAAGGTGAAATTTTATTCTTTTTTTCCCCATACATGTTGGGAATTTCTAGCATTCTATCGCTATACTAGTTGACCCGGCCACGCGTTGCTGTGGCTAAGGTATGGGTTAAACTATAATGTTTCAATAGAAACGAAAAACTTTATTACCGTTATAGAGATCAACTTTATATAAATATGAATTTGAGGTCAAAATATGAAAACAATCTCGAACAAAAATTTCCTACGTTTGCTAGAAACAAAAACAAAAAAAAAAAAAAAACAACCAAAATGTAGCATTTTTGTACTTAGAAATATTATATTCAAGCTTGTAGCAATTGAGTTAATTAAAAATTTTCTAATTGCTATTGTAACATTTTATTTTTTAATAATGTAGGTAGGGTAGATATTTAACCAATATTATTTGTTATTTTTTGAATTATAAGCATTTTTAATTTCAGTTTAACTCAACACTAATCGGTGCACAATATTCTTTGTTAATCTGTCTCTTGTAAACAAAAATAGATTGGACGGTTTTCCCACACGGGAGCAAGCGACCTATAGTTGCCCATGGGAAAAACATGGATTTTCTAAATCTAAACCGCAAATTGACATTGTTTGTCCTTGGGACTTATTAATGGACATGGCGAAAGCTAAACGAATGGGAAACTGTAGCCTTTTGAAGGGTATTGAAGATTCTGACGGTGTCATTGGGATACGTGGCAACAGAACTACTTCATCTTTAAACTTGCCAGTCAAAATGATTGCCTCAATAATGTTCCCGGTGATTTTTTTGATAACTAAACGCGTACCATTGCATAATCTCGGTGGATTTAAATTACGTAGAAGAACTATGGGTGAACCAATTTTTAACCGCAGATTATGTGGTGGCATTCCGGGTATGTTTAAAGAATTTTAGCCAAGAATACAGAAAAGCTGGTAGCTAAATAGATAATTTGCAATAAAAAATATATTGCGGCCCTAAATTGAGATAAAAACTATCCTATCATTTAAGTTGGACCAAACTGAAACTGCGTGCAAAATTTGGTTAAAATTGGTTCAGTAGCTGAGGAGTCCATTGGACACAAACACAGGGACACGTAATTTTTATATATTATAAGAAAGATTATTACTTGTTTACTGCGCTCCAGAAGCTGCCAGAACGTGTGCTTTATGTCGCTCAGCCATGGAGGTGTCAAAAAAGGCTTAGTAAAAAGGCTTAGCCAAGAACACAGAAAAGCTGGTAGCTAAATACATAATTTGCAATAAAAAATATATTGCGGTCCTAAATTGAGATAAAAACTATCCTATCATTTAAGTTGGACCAAACTGAAACTGCGTGTAAAATTTGGTTAAAATCGGTTCAGTAGCTGAGGAGTCCATTGGCCACAAACACAGGGACACGTAATTTTTATATATTAAGATAAGAAAGATTATTACTTGTTTACTGCGCTCTAGAAGATGCCAGAACGTGTGCTTTATGTCGCTCAGCCATGGAGGTGTCAAAAAAGGCTTAGTAAAAAGGCTTAGCCAAGAACACAGAAAAGCTGGTAGCTAAATACATAATTTGCAATAACAAATATATTTCGGTCCTAAATTGAGATAAAAACTTTCCTATCATTTAAGTTGGACTAAACTGAAACTGCGTGTAAAATTTGGTTAAAATCGGTTCAGTAGACGAGGAGTCCATTGGCCACAAACACCTGGACACGTAATTTTTATACATTAAGATGTCTCCCAGTAGGTGTCCGTATAAAATGATTTTCAGCAAAAAGTTAATTAAAGGGATGTAAGCATAGGTTATTTTAAATGGCGCAGGTAGATATTCGTTCCTGTAAAGCCAATGCCGCTTTAATGACATCTGTTTAATCTGTTGCGTATTATTCAGTGACTGCTGCCAATTCACCATGACAAATTACACTGCTGAGCAGCATGTCCAAATGACAAAACTTAATTGTCTAAATTAGTTCTCTTTAATGCAAACGTTGCGTCCATTTTACAGTAGATATGGTGGCCCTTTACGGTCGTATGTGGGAAGACGCTAGTTGCATGAGTTTCACCCGGTGCCAATGCATCCCCAAAGAATTACTGATGAGGCGGATTTTGGCGGTGACGTCGTTAACTTGTATTTTTTCCCTTTTTTTGAAAATGGCGGCGATGAAGATATCACCTTCAGCAGCGAGCATTACGGAAAGTTAAAAACCAATTTATTTTCTCTCAAACTATAAGATATGGACGTAGAAGATATGTGTTTCTAACAGGATAGAGCTACGTGCCCGAAAGTGGGAGCCAAGTTGCGCATTATGCATGAACGATTTGAGGATTTGATCATTTTTCGCAGAGATGACGTGAATTGGTCACTAAGATTGTGCAATTTGACTAAGTTAAATTTTCTTGTGCTGTTTTCTGAAGTCATAGGCTATGCAAATAAGCTGCAATACACCAATGCCCAAAACGTCAACGTAAGTCAAGCCGTCGCTCAAATTCAGCCGCATCTATGCTGCAGTCATTGAAAATTGTATCATTTGGATTCATGGCACTATGCAAAGACACTCAGAACATTTGAAAGATGTTACGTTTCATTCATAATGGCACGCATGGGCCTTTTAAATGACAAAGGAATTTCGTTAATACCTCACAGACAGCTTTTTTTACTCTATAACGACACCTAAACGTTCTCTATTTTTATGCTGCAGTAGTCTTTATTATTCTGGGAAAATTATACGCCTGTATGTATTGAGGCATAAGTTATTTTGCAGTTCAGAATTGGAGTGTACTGACGATTATTGCTTTTATTTGCAAATTTCTTACACTAAAATATTTCATATTTATTTATTTATTTTTTTTTTGCATTTACTTAATGCATTGCTTTACTTCTCACGATAAGTTCTACTTTTAATATCCATTTTTGTTACTGATTATAACTGCGACTGATAAATATATAGCTTATAAAGTCAACGAATTAAAAATACAATAAAAACATTTTATCAATACGGATAAAATAAACTTCATTAAAGATATGCATTAAATACACATTTCTTTCAATGAAATAATTTTCTCTTCGCATTCACAATGAGTAATCTTTGAAAAAAAAAACATAGAAAGTTTAAAAAGAAATGCTACATTTTACACATAAAAATTTTACTACGTTTCTTGCGTATTTTCTTTCCTTGAAAAATTTGTCAAATAAAATTTTTTTAAAACTGAATTTCTACCCGTGTAATTTGTCTGGCAGACGTAATTGAAATGACACATACGTAGATCCCTGGAGTACACAAACATAAACTCGCACGTATATTTCTTTCCATTGATTTCCCTCGTGTTAAAACTTGATAGAAATAAGTTTTTTTGCTTTATTGTGTTTTTTAAATGACATTCGATCGAACAGATACTTCCGAGCTCGAAAAATAAGTAAAATATCCAAGGCATGTTGAAATGATACTTCTTATAGAGATATCCAAAAATAGCTTTACTACATTATTGTATTTTTGATTTATACCCTAGGTTTGCTAAGTTGATTAGTTTTTTAAATACCTCTATATTAAAATTAAATTTATAGTATGACTCAATTTATTTATAGTTTTAAAGTTGTTAGTGAACACAATGCAAAAATAAAAATGAAAAACATTAGTGAATAGCAAAGTGTGTATTAGGAATATATTAACAATAAAATTAATTTTAATGTTCAGGACTTTCTTTGGAGGACTAAATGCAATCATTTTACAAAAATATATTGCCCGTCGAAAAATAAGTCGTAATTGTCCTCATTTGCAAGCACAGGAAATTAGAGCTCCAGTAGCCATTGCGCCTATTTTAAAGTAACAGTCTATGGTTTTATCTAAGGTCTCTATATAGATGAGCCGCCGCATCAAGATTAAGTTTCACCACTTTGGATCCAGCGCGTGGTATGTCTTTTTAGCTGGTTGATGAATGGTTGTCTTTTCTGGCAAGTATCGCGTTTTGGTAATTTTCACTGTGAGCAATGATTAGTGCCACGTGGATTTGGCAAAGCTTGGCAATGTCCGAAACTTTACTCTGGTAACCCTAGCTCTGCAACAATGAAAATTTAAAAGTGAAAGTTAATGAATGGATCCAAAGTGGTCGAACTCAAGCTTGATGCGTCGGCCTGTCTTTTTATCTAAACACTCGACTGTAAAACAGTCGAGTGTGCTTTACAGTGTTTCAGAATCGAAGCATCCGGTACTGTATAACTATGGATGGGATAGAAAAGTGAACATCCTGTTTATAGGGAAAAAAGGACGCATCTATTATTTTGCACGGATGCTAGTCTTCAGAGTTCCATGCACAGACATATTGAAATAAACAACAAGGCTTGGTAAAACACCCTTCGTATAATTCTTTTCTCCCTTCTAGACTCAATCAGATAGACTCGGCTTAGGTGGCTACTTGCCAATTTTCTACACTAAAACACTTAATGTGATCAGAAAGTATTATTTGATGAAACTTACGGAACGTCATGGTTGGAAAACAGCATTTAGATCTCGAGGCACCACTTTAAACCCATTGTCCAATTATTCTTACAAGGATAATAATACTGGGAAGGTGTTTAGTTTTAAGCATGGTGTTTAAGGCTTTGATGTACCCAGTTCTTTGTTTATGAATCAATAAATGCTATGTTTTTAAAAAATTGCAGTGTGAACTTTATTTGGGTGCCAATGTTTTTTACATAAAATTCCTTAGAATTATTAGAAATATTACTTTAGTTTTCAACTTTCCCAAGAGTCATTGCTATGAGCTAAAATAACTTGTCAGAATCAGCCAAAGGGACAACAAAATAAACATTAAAATTAATAATAATAAGAATATTAAACTTTGAATGAGGAGAAAACGGAAAGAGAGACAGAGAGAGAGAGAGAGAGAGAGAGAGAGAGAGAGAGAGAGAGAGAGAGAGAGAGAGAGAGAGAGAGAGAGAGAGAGAGGGGGGGGGGAGATTTAGTTCCGCCTCTTCCAGCTGCATCAAAAATTCTATTACAACGAAAGTAAAAAAGTAAGATTGATGTCAAATGTAAGTGTTCCTTGGGGCTGAAAAAAGGAAAGAAATACCTTTAAGAACCAAGCATGGAATCCGCAACTTTAAAAGTAATCTCTCTTGGCGGTTGGTATGCAATCACAAAAACAAATACAAATACAAAAGATGACGACCAGCAACAGGCTCTAGGCCCAACTAAGTTGGTCCAAGTCGAATATTACAATCCCCAATAAATATCCAAGGCCCTCTTAAAGCTATCAACTCCCTTACTCATAACAACCTCCTCCGGTAAGCTGTTCCAGGTACTCACAACCCTACTGAAATAGTAATTTTTCCTCACTTCTAGGTTTGCCTGAGACTTAAATGGCTTAAAACAGTGTCCCCTTGTCCTGCTTTCCAAACAAATTTAGCCCATCAACATCATTCATTTTGATAAATTTAAACAACTGGATCATGTCCCCTCTGACTCTCCTTTGCTCAAGACTGTACATCTTAAGCATTCTAAGCCTGGAACCATAATTTAAATCTGTAAGCCCATTTACTATCCTTGAAACCCGCCTTTGAACCCTTTCCAGTAAGTTAATATCTTTCTTAAGATGTGGAGACCAAAACTGAATAGCTTACTCCAAATATAGCATATCACAAAATACTTAATTCCATTGACCAGCCAGAGGATTGTGGGCTTGCCACAAAAATGATTGATACACGAAAAATCATAAAACAGTAGAAATTAGGCCGTAAATAATTGCATGGGAGACAAATCACAACTAAATGCTGTTAAAAATTGAAAATGGAAAGTACAATCGAGCCCGCTTATTGTAATATCGGTTAAAAGAATATTCCGCTTAATATAATACATTTTCAATATACCAAATCGTTGTAATCCATAATTTTGATCCCGGATAATGAAATATACCGTTTATTATAATAGTTTTTCGTGACAAAAGAGCTATTATATTAAGCGGGTTCTACTGTATTTAGAAACTTTTTGAAGAAAGAATATAACATATGAAGACTATAAGTTCCCAATAGGATGGACGGTCTCAAAATAGAAAATTCACGTAAAAATGAGATATTTTCGAAACAGAATTCCATTTAGATCAATTTTACAAAACTTTATGCCTAGAAAAATTCAATATGCAAATACAATCAAAATATCCATGTACGTCAAAGCAACAAAACCCTCTCGATAGTATCCGAAACCATTCCACCAACTCCGAAGCCTTGATATAAGAAATTGTGTTTCTAATCAACTGAATTGCAGGATAACAAATGATGCGCGCTTCGTTTGAAGGAATTCCAACACAAACTTCTCATGTTCCAAACAGTTTGTGATTAATACGTCATCAACAATTCTAATGGTAAGCGTGCGAGAGAGAGAGACAACAAAGGAAGTATAACTATGTTATGTGTTTGCAGTTTAGTACGTGACAATTGAGGAAATAGTTATTTAATATAATTGCCAATTTCGCGCTTTTGCATTGCCCTAGTTCCCCCCAGAGCTGTTTCTATCGCACAATTCGAACATAGGAAATGCTACCGTCTTAACTTTGATAAAGTGCGCAAATATCCTCTTTCGATTTGTCTGTGCATTACGAAATGCTATACTGAGATGTTTCCTGTTCCAACTAGGTTATTGTTAAACATTAATTCTCACATGTAGGTTTGAAAGTAAACTTACAGTATTATTCGTCTGTTATGGAGACTAAAAACATATTTATACATTATTATGAAGAAACCAATTTAGATACATATTTATAGACATGTATTTCTCCCACTTAAATGCATGATTTAAAAAAAAAAAAAAACACTTTGAATTATATTCTTTGGTTTTAAACTTTTGTTCAAATCATAAGAAAAATACTCAAAAAACGTATTGTCTAATCTTTTATCGAACGACATTCCTCGTATTTGCGCATGGCTGAAGTCTCTTCTGATTTCCCCAAACCAGGGAGGGGGGGGGGGATGCAAAGTAACATTCAACCAGGAAGTAAAAACTGAAAGCACCGACAAGTGCGTCCGTCTCCTTTCCTATCACCCCTTTTCCAAGTAGAAGCGTTCATGACTGCCAGGCGCAACTTTCGAGGTTGGACAGCAGTTTAATTCAGGTATGGCTTACGGTTAAAACTACTTGGCAAAATTAGGCTTTAAATGGAAAAGCAACAACAAATAATTTATTAATCAAAAGTGCCAAACCATTGATAAAAACTGCACGAATGTCTTTCTATTCAGGAACTAGTAAAACTTAGTCATCATAGAATTAAAAGAAGTAGGCATTTTTAAGTGCACTAAACTAAGAAATAATAATAAAAAAAAATAGTCTACTGTTGCGAATGGCGAAAAAGGGATAAATTTCCTTCTTTAATCAGATTGGTGCATTTAAAAGTTTGAAATTGATTTATTGACATCATCACTGAGTATTTTTTGGTTATTGGCAAGTACCGTTTCATTTTTTTTTCTAATAGTGTATCAAAAGACTAATTTGGGTATGTCGCCAAACTTCAAATCGATGCGTTTAAGGGTTTAGTTGTCTTTTACATTTCTTATTTCTATGAAATCCAGGGAAATTAACACTAGGCAAGTGCACTTATGCATCGTGATGGTTTTACCATTATACCGATTAAAGGGTTACAGTACATAACAATTTTCTTAAATTTAAGTGAAAAATGTAATTCTTTGAAATCTTTGTTTCTGCACTTATTTAACAATCAATAATTTACTTTCAAACATTAAAAATTTTGCTCACTTTTTTTGAAAATTTGAAATATTTAAGTTAATTTCAATTTTTTAAAAACCTTAAGCCTTTTTTGTTTCTGCACTAATTTTAAAATTACTTTTTGCTAAATGATTACAAGAATTACCTCTAAAAATCTGTGCATTCATTTTCTTATATATTGATTTAAAAATATTTTCTGATATTTTATGTAAAAAAGTCTTAGAAAATTTTGTTTTTCGAAGTTTAACAAGTTCTAAAAATTTTAGTTGTTTATGAAATGCTTATTCAATGCACAGTTTTGTTAAATATATTATCCTGAGTGCAAAAAATATTGCTTTAAAGTTGTATCTTTAACAGAAAAAAAAAATCTTAACATTTTCAGTAACATAGAATCACTAAAAACTGATCATCGAGAAAAAGTACTTTTCCATTAGAACACATAGCATGCATGCCCTAAAATCACTCATAACTTTGAAAATAATTTAGCTAGAGCAATGCTATTTTGTTCCGAGTGTTTTAAATAACTTTTACTTTTAAAATAAGCAATAAATTTTTTTTTTGGTCTTTTGGTCATTTTTGATGTACTGTGACCCCTTAAGTTATTTCTTTTTAAATTTCTCTCAGTTTCTCTTTATGGACTTCTATGTCATGCCGCAGTAATTCAGAGTGTTTGCTCGACAAATCATATGTGTATTTAAAAAATAATAAATTGAATTTTTTTTCCGCGCATGATACATGAAACTAAATTCTATGAGCAACTTCGTTAAAACGTCGTAATGGATTTCACATGAATACTGTTTACTCGATAGCGTTACCCAAACAAAGCGTTTCACCAGGAATAAATATTGGAAATAAATTTAGATATTTCAGTTAAAAAGAAGCTGCTTGTTAAGTAAAGAGATATCAGCATCGTCTTTGTTACCTTCGTGACTTCAGGATATTGTGGAATATTCAGGCAAAATTTTGTGTACTAATGAAAAGGGAAAATAATGATTAGTATCGTTTACCGATAATTTCAACGAACTTCGAATGTAAAATGTTTATCCTACTTTTCCGTTTGCATCAAGTATTCAGTAATTATGCAATTCTTCCTTCTTTAAATATCAATATTGCATGCAAAATTAGTAATACATTATCTTGTGGTACATTAATGGTTACAGTTAACGTTATATATATTTTTATGTAATACGTTTTATTTCTTTTTAAACTTTATCTTTATTCTCAGGGATCATCATTGCCACACTCAGAAAGAAAAAATAACCAAAAATTTCGTAGCTGTAATTTTTTTTATGGAATGAACTGATACTGGTGAGCATCTGGTAAGCCTTAATAAGTACTTCATCGAGCATGTTTTCTTTATTAGTGCTCCTTATTCACAAACGATAAAGACTGAAAACAAATGTACGTTTTCAATTAAAATAAGAAGTAGTATCTCTGATTAAACTCTAAAAATAAAGGCTGAAAAAAATGAATAAAAAAATCGATGTTTTTAAAGTAAAAATTGTAAAAATAAAAAAAAAGAAAAGACAATCAAACTTGCTTCGAGATTTAAAGAAATTGTTAAATGTGAAAGCAATTTAGGTACTTGAATTTTAAGTTATAACCACAACGAAGACAAATCTTCACTGACACACTTTCTGATTGGCTACTGAATGCTTAAAACTTTTTCACACAGAACAACACAGGACAACATGACATTGAACAGACATTATCTTAAAAAAGAGTTTTAAAACTACTCTTGACAATACAATTTATTATTTTTGTTTTCATTTTTATACATGTATCACAATTGTAAGCAAATTTGAAAATCCAAAATTCGTCTTGAGTATCTTCACGATTGTATTTCTAATAAAAGTTTAGCACCTCGGTGAAATAAAACTAAATGTTTTATTTGAATGGTTTTACATTTAAAAAAATAAAATCTCAAACATTTTAAAGGTAAAAATCAAATAAGTACACGTTTTCTTTCCCCGCCATCTTCCACTTCATTAATAGAAATATGGAATTCATAACTATTCCAATCTGCACTGCTTTCCTACATATCGCTCCTCTAAAATTAATTACACGAGTCTAAAAGAACTCGTGAAATATTTTCACGTCTGAATAAAAAGCCTGGCAATGTCTCTAGTCACGAGCTAAGTGCTTTGAATTTACCATTCAGTTATGATAGGGGAAAAAGTTACACTGGTGGAAAAAAAAAATCCCAACACCAAGAAAGACTTGTGTTAGATAAACGAAATTCGGTAGGCGTGTTTATACAACTGAAAGATGACATCGATTGAAATTTCGTGTTCCGTGCATAAGTGTGGCGCAGCTGGCGTCACTCAGAACATGCAAATAAGGCTTGTTTTAAAAGCGTGTTGTGAAGCTCGTGTGTATTATTTTTCCGTGAAATTGGACGAATTGCGTTCATGTTAGCCAGGAATACCTTTTAAGAAGACGAAGAAGCCATTATCAACAGCTCACCGAGTTTAAACGAGGTCGTACAATTTGGCTACCAGAAGGTGGATTTTCATTTCGCGATATTGCAGAAAAACTTGGGTGGGAATCTTTCCACCATGCTTGATTATTGAAAGCTATGGTCAGGGGATGGTACTACCTCAAGAAGATCGAGTTCCGAGCTGCCACGTGGCACGACTGAGAAGGGAGATCGCCGAATCTTGCGTACGGCTGTGGCGCATCGTACTGCATCTGCGGCTGACATTCGAGCTGCAGTTGGTACCCTCGTGACCCAAGGAACGGTAAGAAACTGTTTACTTCAAGGACAGCTCCTAGCCAGGCAGCCTGTAGCCGGTATTCCATTGACTGCAAACCATTACCTTTTCCGACGGCAGTGGTGCCACGACAGAGCTCACTGGAGGTCGGAGTGGAGATCTGTTGTAATTTTTGATGAAAACAGATTCTGAATTAGTGCCAGTGGTGGCTGTATATTGGTCAGAAGGAGGCCAGGGGACCGCCTGCATACAAGCAGTCTACGGCCTAGACACACGGGACTCACACCTGGAGTTATGGTCTCTGGAGCAATGTTCTACGACAGCAGGGGCATTCTTGTGGTTATCCCAAACTCACTGACTGAAAATTTGTCGTCAGTCTGTTAATTTAACTAGTAGTACAGCCCTTCATGATTAGCATTCAAGAGCGTGTTTTCCAACCGGATAACGCTCGCCCTCACATCGCTGCTGTAACGCAATGTGCTCCACAGAGTGCTGACATGTTACCATGACCTGCAAAATCACCAGGTCTGTCTCCAATTGATAACGTATGGGATATCATGGGATGGCACCTCGAGCATCATCCACAGTCAGCAATGACGGTCCTAGTATTGACACAGCAAGTGCAACAAGCATGGAACTCCATACCACAAAGTGACATTCGGCACCTGTATGACATAATGCATGCACGCTTGCAGGGTTGCCTTCAAAATTCTGGAGGTTACACCCTCTATTAAATTATCATAGTTTCACATTTGCACAGCATTTTCTTGAGCTTAAATTAGCCAGTGATCTTGTACATTTAATCAATTAAACATGTTAACTAGACAATTGCATTACCCAAATTTTATTTTTCTACGGCAATTTTTTCTTGGTGTTGGGATTTTTTTTCCGCCAGTGTATTTGTAATCGGTTCGTTTCGCTCTTGACAGAACAATAAGAATCTTTGATTAAACCATGTAAACTGTCTTAGCCGTTACTCGCTTTCCCATGTTCAACGATCAACGCAGCACAATACTTCAACATAACAGCGAAAATGTTACAACAAAAGAAAATTAAAATTGTAGTTCACTTTACTAAAACCATAGTACGACGTTTCATTCCCTTTTATTTGAACAAAAATTGTTCAATTAATAAGGAATGAAAAGTTTGAAAAGGTGGAGTCAATATTTATTTTAAAATGTAATTTACTTTTGTCTTTATATTCGTTTGCTATGATCTTTTGTTAACCTTCTTTCACTTCTTTTTTACTTAAGGAAAAATTGTTTAAAAGGAAGTATAATGCACGCAATTTTGCTCCTCAGAATTAAATGTGGCTCTGAATTTTTCAAGCATAAATTTGGAAAGATGTTGATGATACCTGCTCTTAGCATAGTGTGGCTTTGATAAGTTAAGCTATGACCTAGACAATGTTTACTTATATTCATTGAGATTGGTTAAAAAGGAACGCTTTATTGGCACGGATTTGAGTGGAATTGTTGTTGCAAAACTACTACGAAATTAGCACAATGCAACTCAGCCGCTAGTTACTTTTCCCTATAACCCCCAAAAGAGGTAAGCATTGTCAAGGTTCAACTTATACGAGGTGCATTCAAGTTTCAAGGCCTCCAATTCTTTTTTAACTAACTACTTACCTGAAAACTATGAAACTGTTGTAAATTCTCGATTTAATCGCCTTGGTGACGTACACATTTCGCACGACGTTGACGGCATGATCATGGTGGCTGCGAATGCTTCTTTATGAGTCTGTTTTGGTCACCGAAAAATCGCTGATGCAATAGCAGCACGGCTGTTGTATGTGCGGCCACGGATAGTGTCTTTCATTGTTGGAAACAGCCAAAAGTCACTAGGAGCTAGGTCAGGTGAGTAGCGAACATGTGAACATCACGTGTGTCACCATGCGCATTCAGAAAACGAATGATTGTACGCTGTTCAAGGAAGGAAAACGTAGCCATTTTAAGTATCTAAAACAGCTCTCATTCTCGAAGCTTCCGCTACAATTAAATATGTCTAATAGTGCTGACAGCTCTGTGACGCATTGACAACGAACGTAAGCTCATTTCAAAATAATACACGTTTCTTTTCTTTCCATTCAGAAGAAAACAAACCGGAGGCTTTAGAAACTTGAATGTACCTCGTACATACTATAGAGCCGTACTATAATAGTCTTATATGTTAAACCTTTATACCACATAGGGTGGTCTAAAAGTAACTTTCCATGCAATCATATACCCCCTAGTCTCCAAGGTAAGTGAAAACACAGTGCGGTAAATGGAAACAGGATTTCAGTCGCTAACAAATAGCCTAAGTCAAATTTTTCGAACCTGTTTTCTTTTCAGTATTATAGTCTTCGGTATTACAGGGTGCGCCAGAGAAACTTACTTTTTTGAAAAAAATCCTGCGCGGTGAGTTGGCTGCGTAGAAGACCGAGAGTGGGCGCATCTGGAGTGAGAAATCTCCAAGTTTTGTTTTCCCTTTAATCAGTTGCCATCATGCTATGGTCAAAAGAACTGCGCGCCTTTACCGTCGAAAGCTACTTTTCGAACCGCCGTAAATGCACCTCAGTACAGGACCATGATCGAGGAATTCTTTCTTCCCAGCCTCGAAGAAATGAACATTAGGGACGTGTGGTTTCAGCAAGATGGAGCCACAGCACACACAGCACGAGATTCAATGAATTTGTTGCGACAACATTTCCCCGACCACCTCATCTCTCTCAGAGGCGATCTCCCATTACCAGCACGCTCCCCAGATTTGGAGCCGTGCGATTTTTTTATGGGGTTATTTGAAATCCCTGGTTTATGTTGATCGACCACGCACAATAGCTCACCTCAAGAATAACATTCGCGACCAACAAGAATAACAATTGCCAACATACCAATTGATATGCTGCAAAGAGCGCTCACAAACTTTAAAAATCGTCTTAATCAGTGTATGCTCAATGGGGGTCATCATTTAACCGATGTCATTTTCAAGACTAAATGAAAAAAAAAAAATGGAATATTGTTTTCTCAAATAAAAAAAGAATTAAAACAATTACTTAAGTATAACTGAAGTTAAAAATCAACGTAAATAAAGCACAAATAAGGTAGAAAGTACAGCAAATAGCTATTTCAAGGCTACAATGGAGCCCCTTCCTCAGTGCAAGAAGCTCAGCAAACAACATGAAAGCTGTAAGAGAACTGAGCGCGAAGCACGTGGGCCCCGGTATTTATAACAAATGGGCCAGTGCGTATGAACTCACGACGAGAGCGGGAAAACACCGACCAATCAGCGATCAGCGAAACAGCCAGGAGAGCGAAGAAAAGGGGGAAGACAGCAAAGGAAAGTAGGGGAAAGAAAAAAGCGCGGGAGAAAACACTAGAAGACGAAATTATAAAAATTGCTTCCAGATGTCAGGGAAAAATGGAACACTGGAAAAATCATTCACCAGAGAATGGGAATTTTTCCAAATATAGTAAGCTTCCCAAAAATCGAGGTCATAAACTGACGAACATTTACAAATAATTCTAGCCGAAGAAAAATCAAAGCAGTGACCAGAAGTCCAACAATGCTGAGCAATGGAAGAGCGTGCTAGTTCTTTATGTTTAACATAATTTTGATGCTCTTTCAGACGGTGCTTAAGAGGCCGCTTAGTCTGACCTACATAGTTAAGTCCGCATTTGCAAGAGATGCTTTAAATGCCCCAGTTGCTTTGGCAATCAATGGGATGCTTCAAGTTTGTAAACTTAATTTTGTTCACAGGAGAGAAAGAAGTATCGAAACCAAACTTTTTCAAAATCTTTGCAACTTGATGACTTATTTTTGGATAAAAAGGCAAAACAATGGTGTAACCAACCTTAGAATCGGAAACCTTGCTAGAATGAGAGGGCTTTATTAGCCTATTATATATAGAATCAATAATCTTGGGCGAGTAACCCCGATCAAGAGCCACAGCTTTTAAATAAGAAAGCTCAGTATTTAAAGAACTGGATGAAGAACAGATATTCAAGGCACGAAACACAAAAGCCTTAAATGAGGCCAACTTTTGGTTTCGAGGATGAGAAGAGTAGTTGTGAGGAGGTAGTGTAACAGCAAAGGGCTTTCGATACATTGAAGTCATAAAATCGTTATTACTTTTAGTAATCAAAACGTCCAAGAATGAAAGAGAACTTTCCATTTCCATTTCAATAGTGAATTGGATGCAAGGATCGATAGAATTAAGAGTGGAAAGTAAAAGCTCATTATTAACTTGGTTTTGGTCAAGCAAAACAAAGCAATCGTCAACATAACGAACATAGAACGGAAACTTTATGGTTTCAAAAAGTTTTACCTCAAAATACTGCATATAAATGTCACTTAAAATAGGGCTCAAAGGGTTACCCATCGCTAAACCTTCGGACATGCGATAGTAAACACCATCAAACACAAAAGTATTCTGCTCAAGACAAGCACGAGTAAGAGAAATAAGCTCATCAACCTCAAAACTAGAAAAATGATGTTCCTGGAGTCTCAATTTGAGACAATCCAGTGCTACAATAACAGGTACATTAGTGAAAAGTGATTTCACGTCAAAAGAAGCCATCGTTACGCCGTGAGGCTTAAAGCAACGTAACTTCTGAACAAAGTCAATGGAATTTTTAACAGTGAAAGAATTGCTGGTCAAAAGAGGAGAAAAAATGGAAACTAAATGCTTAGCTAGTTTGTAAGAAGCTGTGCCAATGTTTGAAACAATTGGCCTAAGAGGAACGTTTGGTTTATGGACCTTTGGTAAAGCATAAAATCGGGCACAGTGTGCAACAGAAGGAATCAAACACCTTTTTGAAGAATCACTGATGATAGGAGAAGCCTTCACAATGTTTCTAATCAAGTTGACCTCTTTAGTACTCGGGTCTTTATGAAGTGTCACATATGGACCAACTTCAATTAAATCTTTACATTTATCCAAATATGAGCTTTTGTCCAGAATAACAACTTGACCTCCTTTGTCAGCCTTAGTGACTACTATATTAGGATCGGAACATAAACCTTTTACCGAAAACTTAGCATGCTTGCTGAAAGTATTTGAAGTCAAGTTAGCATTAAAATCCACAGTATTGGCAATGAGATGCCTAATAGAATCCTTTTGAGAAGCAGTAAGAGCACTAAATCTAAAGGCTTTCTCAATTGGAGCAACCAATTTGGGAAATGAAGGTTTTGAAGAAGAAGCAAAATTGTTATTCAGTTTGAGAGCATTGAGCTGATCCGAATTCAAGAGCTTAGAAGAAAGATTGAGGACCGCATTCTGATTCACCTTTGGTAAAACGTCAGACGAATGATCCACATTATTAGCACAAAGAGATTTCCACTTTTTCTGAAGAGTAGTCCTATGTTTAAAAGTAGACTGAAGAACCCTATTCCAACTTTTCCTATCAACCGAATCAAAATCCAAGTCAGAATTCGAAAGTTTTAGATGCAAAGAAAACAACTCATTTTCAATATTAGAAATTTTCTTCCGAGTTTCCTGAATAATAGCTCTTAACAGAGCCAACTTAGAACGAAAAAGCACTTTGCTAATTTTAGGAGAGGAAGAAAGGTTACAACTCAACGAAATAAACTTTGGAATTATTCTCCTACGTTTACAACCACAGAGAAAGATTTTTCCAGTGTTCCATTTTTCCCTGACATCTGGAAGCAATTTTTATAATTTCGTCTTCTAGTGTTTTCTCCCGCGCTTTTTTCTTTCCCCTACTTTCCTTTGCTGTCTTCCCCCTTTTCTTCGCTCTCTTGGCTGTTTCGCTGATCGCTGATTGGTCGGTGTTTTCCCGCTCTCGTCGTGAGTTCATACGCACTGGCCCATTTGTTATAAATACCGGGGCCCACGTGCTTCGCGCTCAGTTCTCTTACAGCTTTCATGTTGTTTGCTGAGCTTCTTGCACTGAGGAAGGGGCTCCATTGTAGCCTTGAAATAGCTATTTGTTGTACTTTCTACCTTATTTGTGCTTTATTTACGTTGATTTTTAACTTCAATTATAGTTCAGCACAAAGCTTTTTTGATCATTTTTCATTTAATTACTTAAGTAGTTTTGTTTTTATCGACATTCCAAAAAAGTAAGTTTCTCTGGCGCACCCTGTATAACTATAGGTGTAATTATGAAATTTTTTCGCTCAATTCATCCAAAATCAAGTGACGAATCTTAAATTAAAACTTCATTTCAACTTATTCCAACTGCTGATACTATCATCACGGCAACACTAATTGCAACGTGCAACAGATATCCCAAATTTCATTTAACTAATGTTAGAGAATCATTTCACCATCGAAATCTAAACCTAATCTTCGTAATTTAAGGTAATCGAAATCTTAGAGCGGATGACTTTGTGTAGATTCATTAAGGTAAATGTCTCTTGAATTGTATATTATTAGGTATTTCAGAAATTATCCTCGTAACAAATGCCCGACAGTACTCTTGAACGTCGCACAATGAACGTTCCGGTATTACCAAGGTTCGAGAATTATGGTAATCAGCGAGTAAGGGACGGTGTCGGCTCAATAGAGTTTGATTCTGGATCATGGGACACACATGGGATGTGATTTTGATTAAAACTGAGTAATTTCAGCTGATATTTTTAGTTTTTGGCTCTGTATGTGGTTCCTGTGTCCAGTTTTTTGCACTTTTTAATAACACTTATGCCAGTAAATAGGAAAATGATAAGCATTTCGAATTTTCAATTTGTTCCAAATAAATCTGTTCAGTTTTTTACATAGATCAATTTTATGTTTCTTTAATAGTTTGCGAAATGATTCAAATAAAAATGAGAGCACATAGTGAGAACGGCACTTATCTACATTTTGGACGTAATGGTTAACTTGTTTCTTCTTTTGACTTTTATAATTCTATCAAAGCTATTTTTTTCTGTTATAAGTTTGTGATAGCTAAAAAAAATGCTGTTTCTCAAAATTTTAATAAGAAAATCTTTGCTCGAATTGTAAGTAAGAAGAAAAAAAGAAAGAAAAGAAGAAAAAAAGATCAGTGTTAAAGAAAGTCATTGTCATAAAAGTCAAGCCCTTCAGACTGGCTATAAGTTTTGAATAGTTTCTTTATCTGTGATATATCGATAAAAATTATAAAATAATCAATTATGCTTTTAATATAAAATGACTGGTATTAATTTGCAACTTTTTACAATATTTGCTGGATGCTTAGTACTTATTTTTTAATTTCTGTGAAAGTAAACTTTCTTTATGTATTAAAGAAAAATGACTTCCGATTTAAAATGACCCTATCAACATATTTTTTGATAGTATTTAATTAATGAAAAAAAAGAAGAAAAAAAACCAATATATTTAACCTTTTTAGCTCATTCGTCATTGTAAATTTCACTTTTTTATTTCTAAATTTCTTCATATAACTTCTAAAAAGTTGTATCCGCATATTTCAACGTAGAAAATTTGTAACTAACCAATGGCGTATACAATTCCTAATTAACCAGCTTTTATCTGTGAAAAAAGTATATAATTCAAGTTAGTGAAAAAATAATATTTCCAAGTCTCGTTTTTCATTGCAGACAGTGTTTTTTTCACACAGTAAATTTTAATTAAAGGTGAGCACATTTGCATTTAAATTAGAGGTTTAGAATGTAAAATTACTTTCCTGTTTTAATAACTCCTCAAGAGAAAATAATAAATAAACCCTTAAAGAAAACAAACATGGTAATTAACAGAATTCAAGTATAAAATGCAGTTTTTTTGACACGTTCTTTTCGTTAACGAAAACTGAAAACTTCTAGGGCGCACATTTGATTTGTCCAAGTTAATTTTCGTAGGTATTTCACACACTGTAAAAAATGAATGTTGTTTTTACAGTATAATACAGCTAATTTAGACGTCATTTCAAGTTTTTCAGTGGGAGGGGGGGGAGGCAAAGGAAAAAAACACAACACAATTTTACCAGAAAACAACAAAAACCGCGCCCACTTATATGTAAATACATTGGTTTCTCAAAGTCAGGGGGGCGGGCAATTGACCCACCTGCCCCCCCCCCTAAATGACGGGCCTGAGCTAATTTTATTGTGATAAACTGTAAAAATTGCTAATTTTACAGTACTAAACTGTAAAAGTTAATTTTACAGTAATAAACACAAAGTGGCAATTTTACAGTTTAAAACCGTGCATTTTACAATTTTTAGCTGGAACCTCTGCTGCCAGTATTATACTGTTATTTTTACAGTATGATAAAGCTAAATTTTACAACTTTGCGGCAAAAAACTGTAAAATTTCTAACTTTACAACGAGAAACTGTAAAATTGGTAGTTTTATAGTTTATTACTGTGCATGGTGCAGTTTTAAATTGGAATCTCGGCTGTCAGTATTATACTGTAAAAACAACAGTTCATTTTTTTAAGTGCAGAATTTAACGTATGCTGCTTCATTTCATGAAGTTCAGACACCATAAAAAAAGGACTTATTACTTAATTAATGTTTCAACTTTAAATTCCAGTCTAAATGTGTCGTCGGAACGTTTGGGGAGAAAAATGTGAGAGAACGTAGCAAGTTCAAACCCCTTGTTGTTGTTAATTTGTGCCAGCTATGCTGGCAATTTGGAGGTGAGCTATTTTTTTTTATCAGCTGTGCCTATCGAAATTTGGTTTTGCAGTCCGACTTCCACAGTACACACATCCGTTTGTTGTTTAGGTAACTATTCACAGCACAAAAACACATTTGCACAAAGAAAATATAAGAACAGGGGCCCTACTCTGAAACTTCCTGGAACTTCCAGTGACATCTATTAGACCCTCACGACAAGCAAGAATAGCCGAAAAAGTAGTCGCTTGTCAAATTTTGTACTACTCTGAAAACCCTAATGTGCCCAAGCGAGAATTTTCTCTCCTTCTACCGCGTATCGAGAAGGAAAAACGATTGACCAATCAAATTAACAGTATATCTCACTCGCGTTACATCAACATTAGCGCGTGCATTTTGCTTTAACTTTCTGGTTTAGCTTAGCCTCCGAAATAGATGGCAAAAAGATTCGAGAGCCAAACATTAAAAGCATTCGGGGAGATTAAGATGTTGTGTTTCAGAAATTTAAAATTATTAGAATTTTAAATCGCAATTAGTACATCTTTTCAACACATACGAGCATACAAGCGTAAGTGAAGTAAAGTGTCGAAATACATTATACGAATTCATTTCAATGTATCAAATACTTCGACTAAACATGAAAAAAATTATAAATACTTTAAAAAAATAATACTAATATTTAAAAATATTTGTTAAATTAAATCATTTAACTTAATGATTTTCTTTTCAGCGATATTTTGACTTTATCGCAATAATACTTTAAAATTCAGGCTTTAAGTAGAAGTCCCCTTTTTGCGTTACTCATTTTTGTTTTCGCAATTATAGTTGCATTTCAGTCTTTAAATGCTAAGTAAAGAAAAATCACATGTCAGGGCAGGGCAAAATTAAAGCATAGGTATATGGAGCACAGGCTCAGGGCACCAACGTTTGGGGGGGGGGGCTTAAATCCATCTGAAGTTTTTAAAATGGAGAAATTTCATATCGCACTATGACAAGACAAAAAATAATTTTAATCTTTTTTCTTGAAATCCAAAATATTTTACTACTTCATTATATTGTTTTTATTTGGGGGGGGGGGGGGCAGCACATACAGCTCGTGCTCAATGTCCTACAAAGTCGTGCGCTATGTCTAGGTATCATTTTTTCAAAACGTGTATTTAAAGCATTTTGTTGTTTGAGAGGGGTAAAAATTACTGCATGTGCGGCACTTTTTGCAATGATTTTGAAAGACTCAATTTTGCTTTTCGCGATATTTTGGCCTTTTCACAATAAGAGATATATATTCACTCTCTAAATATTAAGTACAAGTCCCTATTTTTGGGGCAATGCATAAGAGAAAAATGGAGATCCTAAATCACATGTCTGCGGATCTTTTTTCCAAAATGCATTTAAAACACTTTATGTTTGAGAATTGAAAGAAACAAATTCATGTTTTATGCTTTTGAGACTTGAAAAACGATGATTAAATTATTCTGTGAAGAAAAATTAAACTTAAATACGATACAATAAAAACGAAATCCCCCCCTCCCCTGGTAGAAAATAGAATTTTAGTAAAGAGCTCATTTTATTAAAGGAAATGTTTCCCTCCCCCTTGGGTTAGATCGACACCCTGGTTAAGTAGATATATAAATTCAAGTTTTGGGCATACCTTAAAGTAATTTCAATTTGAAAAATTTTGGCCAATTAATCAGTAAAATAATATGATTATAGATAATCGGCAAAGTTGCAGAGTTCCAATTACTGCCGATAAATGGATGCCTCTTCTAAATTCAAACTCACAATAAAGAAAAAATCTTAACTCTCAATGTGAAAACATACTAAACTCCATTTTCAGAACTTATACTAAAAAATAAACATTATGGCACACTCCGCGTTGAGAAAAAATGGAATAAACAAACAGCTTCTCCCTGCCGAGGAAGACATCTCACGTCTTCTTACCCTGTCGTAAACTTCTCGGCGCGATTCTAGGTACCTTAAATTAGAAGTGGCTTTGAGATTAGCGATTATTCGTGTCTCACGAGATGTGACGTCACGGGGCACAAAAAACCCTTATTCTCGGTATCGACAACATTGACGATACAATGAGAGTAGGGCCCCAGGAGAGAGAAAGTACCACCCCGCCCTGGTCGACATTCGAAACCCTAACCTCCCCACCCGCAATCTGACTTCTTTGACCTTTAAACAAAATGGCCGGCTCGTTTAGCCTTCATTTGTATAAATAAGACTGTTTGGAGAACCCAACTTTTTAATCAATCAGAGAAAAAAATGCACCAGAGGAAGTAAGTTTATAATGTTATTGCGAAGATATAAAAAAAAAACTATCCTTTAGAAATATTGATGTTTATAGAATTAGGATACACTATGATATTAGAATATTGATTTAGAATTATTATAGTATTGATGCATTATAGTGATGTACTATTCACTAATCTTACGTAAGCTATACTATTTTTAATCTGAGTATTTTTAAAACAAGAATGCAGGGGCACGACTTGACAGGACACGACAAAACAAGACTAAAATTTTCGTTTGATTAAAAGAAATCGTTTTATTCATCTAATTATACTTGGACTTTCCATCCGAAATTGTCTAAAAGTTAAGTATAGGGGTCTGAAAAAAATAAACAAATAAATTAACTTAAGACACATTTTAAGTTCATGTCTCAGTTTCAAATTTTGGGCTGAAATAAAATCCATTTTTCTTGTAAACTTCAATTTTCAAGCACACAAGAACATAACTCATAAACACGTGCATATGGAATTTTGCAACGATCCGCTTCATTTATTTATGTGAATTCAGTGAACTGATAAGTCATAATTAGTAGTAAAATATTGAGTCGGTTTCCATTTTTAAGAAAATTATATTATTTTTCATATCTATCTTTTATGCTAAATGTGTTTACGATATTTTGTTGCATTTTAAGTTACGTTTGAAGTTACAATTTGAAAAATGAAAGTAAAATTTTAATGGAAACTGAAAGTAATGAAACGGAATACTTGTGTATGTGCCGTTGGAGCAACTAAAATACATATTTTGGTCATTCCCGTATTTATTTTGAACCGTTTTATCTGAAAGTTTGTCCGTATGACGAATTTAGTTACGTATGTTTGTTGTTAAACTACTCAAAATTGTTAAACGTGCCATGTTAAAATTTTGCATGCGGGACTTGCAGTTTCTGGTTGAGTTACTTACTCTCTAGTTGATATCAGACGTTTAAAAATTGTACTTATTTTTTGTCACTAATAAATGACGGTAAATTAAAGCTGTTTAATGTATCAAGAAACTTTCCACATCGCATTGCTTAGTCTATTTCTATAAAGTGAATATTTTACGCCATTTGGAGAGTAGTTGCAGCGAATGAAACTATTTTGATTGTTTTTCGTTTCGTGCAGAGCTGGAAAATTTTCAACTAAAACCGACGTGATAAAACGGAATGCAAATTAAAGTGATATCGTAAATTGGTGGCAATTTCAAGATAAATCACTTAAATGGATACATTTGGCATCAAAAATAAGATGCCAAGTTCAATGTCAATTTGTCGATGCTGGCAATATTTGGTGAAATTTGTACTAAACCCAAAAATAAGCATTCTTTTTGTTTTTTTTTTATTGTCTATCTCGGTTTATCTCTCCCACATGAATTTCCAATTACCTAAGAGGGTCTAATGTCTTTTTTTCCCTCTAAATTCTTAAGTTATATTGCAGCGTTGTTGCTTCTTTTGCAGGTTAAAAGTTATTTGAAGCTTTAAGTTAAGAATTCGTATGCTAATAAAACATTAAACTTCATTCAGTTTATGTTTACTGTACTTTACGTATGTAATAAAGGGTTTAAGAGTGCACAAAGTAAATAAAAAATTTAATGAAAATTAATATTAAACTAAAAAAACAAACCTCTATAAAATACAAAAATAAATGAATGATAAAAGGATTTAAGAAAAATTTTTGTTACGCTTGCCTATCCTGATATGAGAAATAAACAAAGTACCTATTTCGATTTTTCAGATCAGTTTCTTTAATGAGGTTTTATACCTAATCTACACTGTAATAAATAAATGTTGTCCTTACATTATTATATAGCTAATTTTACACTAATTTTATAGTAATAAACTGTAAAATTGCTAGTTTACGGTAATAAACTGTAAAATTGCAAGTTTTACAGCTTATTACTGTGCATTTTACAGTTTCAAACTGGAACCTCTGCTGTTAGCATTATACTGTTGTTTTTACAGTATAGTACGGCTAATTTTATGGTGATAAGCAGTAAAATTGCGAATTTTACAGTAATAAACAATAAAATAGCTAGTTTTAATTACTGTGCTTTTACAGTTTTGAACTGAAACCTCTGCTTTCAGTATTATACCCAAAAAACAACAGCTTATTTTTTTCAGTGTAAATACTGAGCCTTCTAAAAGCAATAAATATTGCCCATAAAATAATCTTGTGGGTATGGTACTTTTAGTAACCAGACTCAGATTCACATTTAATAGTGATTTATTGCAAAGTAAGAAAAGCTGCAATACCGAGGTTAATAACTTATTTCAAATATAAACTGCAGATAAAGCAATAGAAAGACTGCAAGTTCAGCCTAATAAGCGAAGGAACACTATAAAATGAAATAAATAAAATAAATTGCAATAGTTTTTTTTAAAACAGTTACATTGTATCGATTACGAGCTGGTCATCTATTTTCTTAAAATCAAAACTACTTGTATTTTTGTTCCAAAAATAGAACATCTTTACCACTTGCTATTCATGAAGGGAGGCATAATTTCAAAAGTCAATAAATCCAATGTTTTGCATTGGTCGTGTTTGAAATATCAAAAATTGGATTCGTACAAGACCTTAGATTGCTTCGATTGTTTTTCCAGTGATTTCCCATGTGGTAACATGGTATCAAAGCTGCTAAAGGTGCATTTGGTTTTTATCGTTTTATGCCTTTCGAGAGCAGAAGCCAGTTAAAAGCTCAGTCATAAAACGAACTTGCTGACAGCAGGCGGAAGGGTACCCTAGGGTTGATGAGAAGAATGGGGATCTGAGAAGAAAATATTTGAAAAGCACAATATGGAGTGCCAAATGCTTCGTGATCTTGTTTGAAATTAGGTCAGTAAACATTTCGATAAAATTTGATGAAAAAAAATGTATTTGTGTTTGCTTGAACTGGGAAATTGCTTTGAACTGGGGAATATTTAAAAACAAATTTTATTTGCACAGCCCAGTTTCTGAAGCATTTAATTTTTTTAAGCAATTCATCGTTGGACTTAGTTATTTGTTTTATCGCAACATGGTAATACTTAGAACTCAAATTGGTTAAAAAAATACTGATACAAAATTACCGTTGTATGAAAGTTGGACCAAGTATTATTGAGTATTTGAGACACATAAATGAACTGTTACAAAATTACATGGAAACTAGGTGACCCGTGCGAAATTCCGCAAAAAAAAAAAAAAAAAAAAAAAAAAAAAAAAAAAACCTCTAAACCTAAAATTTAATACGACAATTTTTATTGGCTTGATTTGCACAACATCGCCATCTACTGCCGTCGTTCTGACAACTTTTCAAAGAGATCAAAGACACGTTCACTTTTACAACTACTACAAAAGTGATACCCTATATTAAAATCAAATACCCAAGGCTACTACTAAACTAAATACTAACGTTATCGCAAAACTACCATAGTATTTTGAAACAATAAAAGCTACAATTAAGGTTTACCGAGCTAAGCCTTGGCTTGAAATGTCGCATTTAAAATTGATTTGAACAACAATGTAACGATTTTAACGTTTGAGCAAAAAATTTAACTTTTTCAAACTTCAATCGCTTATAAGTCGCTTAAACGTGGATTTTCGAGATTCTCGTTACGCGGCGCTAGCGGAGAAACGTTCTAAAGAACGCATTTTTTTTAATCTTTCGAATGAAATCAAAATGGAGACGATACGACAATTATTTCGCTAGATAGAGTCAATTTTGTGCCCAAAAATTGAAGTTCGAATAAAAAACGAACCGACACTTTTTAGAGGGTGGGTCTAATTTTCGTCAATAGCCCGCGGGATAAGCTTCAAAATCATAAATTTTCTTGCAATTCGATAAAGAAATGAGCGAGTTTCGACCGGGTATAGGATTCGGCTTAGAGAAATAATATATGGAGATAGATTATTTGTTTTATAATTATATGAAGATTCCGAGCTGTTTTGCCGTGGTATGAATGCAGTTGTCACAAACATTTCGGCCGCAGCTGCGGCGGTTGGGACAACTTCATTCAGACCACGACACAACAGCCCGGAAATTGACACCGGCCGATCTGTAAGAGAGAAAGTCTTCACTCTTACAGATCATTTGTTTGTTAAAATCTAGAGAACGAAATTTAACTAACGCCAGAAAAATTTTAAAGGTTCTAAATATTAAACCAAAACAAGACAAAGATCTTGTTAAAATAACTCTATCAAGTATTATACGAATGTACGTACAAGATGGTCTAAAAGTAACTTATCTTACAGATGAAAACCTATCTGCCCATCCGCTAAACTGATTGAAGTTGAAAACCAACGTAAATAAAGAACAAATTAGGTAAACAGTACAGCAAATAGATATTTCAAGGCTACAATGGAGTCTCTGCATCAGTTCAAAAAGCTTAGCACACAACATGAACGTTGTAAGAGAACCCTAACAGTTGTCTGAGTTCTCTCCCAACTTTCATGTTGTGTTCTGAGCTTTTTACACTCATGCAGAGGGGACATTTTAAGGTCCCTCTTTGCGTAACGTAAGTTACTGTTTTATTTTTGGCATCTAAATTTTATAAAATTTAAATGCACCAAAGATTTTTGCATTTTAATTTCGCTTTTGATTGCCATTTTCATAAATCAATTTTGTACAAGGTTTGTATAACCTTATTTGTTTGCACAGAGGTGCTAAATGTCAAAAAATGGGTCAAAATGTAGCGTAAGTTACCATGGAATGTCCCAGAGGCTCCATTGTAGCCTTGAAATAGCTATTTGCTGTACTTTATACCTAATTTGTTCTTTACTTACGTTGGTTTTCAACTTCAATTTTATTTTAGTACAAAGCCTATTTGATGATTTTTCATTTGATAGGAGCAATGTTTAGATACGTTTATTTGAAGACATGTGGTCTCAATTGTAATGATTTTAAACAATGCAGTAGATTTTAAGTACTTCACTTCATTCCACATTCCCCTGCTATCTCTATTTAATAAAAAGAAAAGGTCTCTATTTTTGAAACTAATTTGGTACTGATTTAAGGAAGGATGGAAGGAATGCTTAGTAAGTAAATGTAGTTACCTGGGAGCATAAAATACTGAAATCTCTAAAAAAAGTTCAAAAACAAAAAAAAGTAAATAAATAAATAAAAATAAAATCAACAATCAGCACTAAAATATTCAAACGCAGCAACTAATTTGGAACAGACAAAGTGTAAAATATTTAACAATGCCTAGCTATAATTCTTAGCACATTAAGTAGTAAGCACATTAAAGATCTATCTTGATTAGATAGTTTTATTTCTTCTTCGATGGAATTTTCTGTTAGTAAGCAGATTTTGGTGGACGTCCTTATACTATAAAAAAACTGGGTTTTGTTAATTAGTGATACGCGGAAGTAAGGTTACTGTGTTCCCTTCAAATGTGATCTCATAATTAACAAAAATAAGAAAAGACAATAAAATAAATATTTTAGTACAATGCAAAATTTTAAACTCTAAAGCTATATGATGCTACCAAAAAAAAAAAAAAAAAAAAAACATATATTAAACATATATATTGAACCATCAAAAGAATACGTATGTTAATGTCATTTTTTTCTTGTTTATTACACGCTTTTTTCAGCATGGAAATTTCTGTTTGAAGTTTTTATGAAACACGAGCTTCAGGCAATTATCGGAAATGTCATTAGAGGAAGTCGTTTTTTCATCATTTTGTAGTAATGATATGTTGATACTTTTCAAGCAATTTTCACTGCGCTCTTCCGCTACGGGTGCTTTGAAACTAACGTAAACTCCGAGAATAAACATCTTTGGCGCAGTTATTAACTTTGTCGGAACGATTTTTTTTCTATGAAACTTGTTGGTGATTTTGAAAATTCCTTTTTCTTAGCAGCTGGTGCTTATAGCTGTATTTTAGTGCTGTATTCGTTATTAGTAGGAAGTACTGGATAAAACAGAATCGAAAATTTGAACCACAAGAACTTAAAGGGGAGGGAGCAATAAAAAAATAATCACTAACGCATGATAAAACGCATGATCGCTAAGTGCGTCATTTCTGTGTTAAAATGAGAAAAAAGCTCAACAAACAGCTGTTTTGAGGCTATAAAATGCAAGCCTCTTCATCGGTGAGTGAAAACGACTAATTATTGACCGTCCCAAACCTATGGTCAAATGAACGAGAAATGAGAGACGAACAGAAGTAAACAAGACCCAAGGAGCCCGAACCGGAAACGATTTCGACAGCGGAACAGCGAGGACATCATACATGTGATTACTTTCAAAACAATTTGGCTGAAAATATTTGACATGTTGTGACTGTTTGGTTCGACGGGCAAAAGTGCAATTAAATGCATTTATTATAAGAATGTTATTATAATTTTTTATTTTTAACTTTATCATTTTGGTTTCTCTAACTATGTTTTAGTTAATTTAATTTTATTTTTTCAAATTGAAATTTCTAGCCAAAACCAAGCAAGCGAAGAATGCTTCCTTTTAAAGCTGAGTAGATCGCCGTTGCCTCCAATTATCTTCGTCTAGAGATCGTAGAAATTTTAAATGGAATGAAACTTTTAGAGCGGATAAGAATGTTTTAAAGGCAGTTTGGTAGAAGGACGGAACTATGTTTTGCCAATCAAAGTGGCTGATTTCCGCCAATTGGCTGAAGAATCACATGTATGGGACATCTGTAAACAGGAAAACGTCATTTAGGAAAAAAGTTCTTCAAAGGAAATATTTCGAATCACTAGGAAAAGGGGACATGCTCAGCAAATAATTAAAGACTAAATTAGAATTTTTTAAAATGTAGGAAGATTCCAAAAAGTCTAAAACGTAAACGGAAGAACACCCGTGAAAAATTCTGACAATAACTTTAATCAAAGTTATGATTGCAGGACCAACAATGTTTGTTTTTTGACACAATGCTCATATTCTTTTGTACGGAATTTGAGAGATCGTCGAGTCTGTCCTATATATGCCAATTTGCATTTTTACAGCAGCTTGTTTTGTTTAAGCGTTATGTAAAGGTTATCGAAAAGTGCTGAAAACGTGCTAAACATTTGTGCCTCCGGTTTCCATAACTAAATCTGAGCTATTTAAAACTTATTCCATGAGGAAGCCTGAAACTTAAAGCAATCTTAACCCTTCACTGCACGGTGTGCCAGATCTGGCACAAACCAAATAAACCCTCATATATTCCTATGATTTTTAAATGCAGTTAAATTGAGCTTTGTGCCCCTTCTGGAACATTGCTATAACAGTTTAGTGTGATTTTTATGTACTAGTTAGCTGCACTAGTCTAGGTATTACAGTTCTTGCTTTTTTAAAAAAAGGCTCTGCATTTCCGTTAGAAGTGTGCTTAGTCATTATTTCCTTTGTTCCAAAAATGTTTAAATACACTTAGTGGAAAGTTTGTTTATACCACTTATGACACAAAAACATTGTAGATTATTACACTTATCGGTATACAAAGCATATGCTATGTGCTTTGTGCCATATATAGAACAAACAATTAAAACATCATTTTTGGTGCACATTTTTAAGATTAATTTTTTTCTTCATTTTTCCTGAACTCAGGGTTATTTCAAAGGTAACAAATGATTTTTTTCATGAAAATATAAAAAATCGTGCAGTGAAGGGTTAATCTGTATATCTCTACTAATAATAAAGCTGAAGGTGGGTCTGTCTGTCTGTCTGTGATCCGCGTAGCGGCAAAACTGCTCAATCAATTTTCCTAAAATTTAGCACAAAATTAGTTCGTGGTATGGGTGTGTGCGTCTTGAAGCGTTTTTTAAAATTCTATTTCGTTATTTTTCTATTCTAACTCTTTGCTCATTTTTCATAAAAATTCAATGAAATGGGGAAGAAATATTTCATACATATTTTCAAGTCTTACGTCATTCGAAAGCTTAAAATTTTTTGCTAAAATGATACCAATTAGAAGTTTCTACGAGCATTATAAGAGCTGTAATTATTGTTTTTAGATTCCCGGAAATTCAAGGCTTACCTTGAGCAAAGCAAGCCAAGCGATTCTAAAATGGTGAAGCTCAAAAAAAAAAAAAAAAAAAAAATGAAAATTAAGATGAAATGAATTATTTTATCACGACTGAAATTAACTTTTCATGATGTTGCCATGGTTACGTTTTTATACCTTTTTTTGTTTTGTTCTTTTTTCCTTAATAATTTTCAAAATGTATTTGTTTTTGTAGCAGTCCTAACTCCTAGCCTTATTAAAATCAATTATTTAACTGTTGGAAAAAATCGTCTGTCTTTATTTTCTCAGTTTTTAAGGAATTAAAACTCGGTAAATTATAAAAATATCGTATAAATTGCGATATTGCAACGTTCTTTCTAAAGTGTTTCATTTCGGAAAATTTATTATTTTGTTTTTGAAGTTAGAAAGATAACTTTCTTCTTCTTTTAAACTTTGGTAAGATTTCTGTTGGTTTCTGTAAGCAACAAAATTATTCTTATTTTCTCTTTTGTCTTATTTTTATATCATACTTTTAAGGAATTATTGTTGAATTTTACTAAAATAGAGTATTCTTTCTGCTATATCAATTATTTAGTAAAGGAACTTTTAATTTTATACCACGGGCAAAGGCGTGCGGGTACCGCTTGCTTATGTATATATATATATATATATATATATATATATATATATATATATATATATATATATATATATATATATATATATATATATCATTGGGTGTATGTATAGTATATTTGTATGTATGTTTGTTCTTTATACAAATCCAGTTTTCACTTTATTTTCATCTAACTTGGTACAGAGGTTCCTTGATGCAGTAGAATTCATATAGGCGGGGATTTGAAATTTTAAAAAAATCCAAAAAGCTCAAAATTCAAATTTTTGCCTAAAAATTGCCATTTTCTTCCAATTTTGAATATGTAGAGAAATAGAGATAAGCTTTTAAGTATACAAATTGGTAAAAATTAACGCATTTTAATTTGAGTATTTTCCAACAAAGACTACGATTAACAATGAATAATCTATTTAAGGCTCACATATTTCATTTCAGCATGTAATAAATTAAGCATAATGCAATACCGGGCCCCGGGTAATAAGCTAGTCTGTAATAAGAAGAAAAGGAAAATTTTGGATTTGAAAAAATTCCTCATCGATTTATATCAAAAGAATCAAATAAATATTCGTAGCTATATTGAGCCAAATTCCCATATAATTATCTCAGATAATATAGAGCCCATGACTTGAAATCATCAAAAAGGAGTACTAAGTTGGAACAATTAATGGAAAAGAAAGCTTTAACTTTTATTAATTTAAAAAATGTACATTTTCTCTCATTACACTGCGTTACTTAGAATGTCTTTCAATAAAATAAAACGAGGAATTTCTTTACTAGAATTCATTGGAGTTAGACATATTTAAGCAGGTTTGTCTATAGCAGAGCAACAGAGCCCCGGAATTCAATAAAATAATTTGCCGTATTTGTTCAGATAAAAAAGAAAGATTGAGATTAAAGTATCTTCGTCGGTGCGAACTGATGACACCCAATCCCATAAAAGATCGAAAATGTTTTATCTAAATTTCTATATCAGAGCGTGATAATTAGGCTTAAGTATAACCTAATCAGTTACATTCTTTCTTAGTTAGAAGTAGAAACTGACTTAAAGAATACAAAGAGAGGAATTTGCGAGAATAAGAGACGTTTGAAGTTTTTTTTTCTTTATTGAAGACGAAATTTCGTCCCAGGAGCACGATCAAAGTAAATATGATTTCCTGATACTTTCCGTTGCATTAGAATCTTTTTTATGAGATCTGTTGCAATTCCACAACAGGTGAATGTTTTTCTGAATCGTTCAAATGCAATCTCATTTAGAAAGCTGTGTATTATTCAGAGAAATTCTTGCTGATGCAATAGAGGAGGCTCTTTACGACACATGTAATCTAATGGGGAATTGCAAGCACACATTGGACACATTGAAAAGAATGGAAAAGGCTATATGCATTTGATGAATATTTTTTAGTTATTATTTTAAAAAGTAATAGAATGTTAGCTAACTGTAATCTATAATTTTTAATTATAATGAAAAAAAAAAGTACGGCAAGTTTAACCTTATATAGATCTTAAATTCTTCCAACAATTCTCATGGATTTTGCAATGATAATAATAAAAAAATCGTTAGGAAAAGCTTTTCATTGCGAATTATAAAGTTTATTTATTTTTTCATCTATAGGTTTAAAAATGTATGATAGAGGCTTTAAAGTATTAAAAAAAATATTTAATGCATTAACTAAAAGAAAAAAAAACAGAAATTTAAAATGATTTAAGTCAATAAATATTCAAATGCTTTATCTGAAAGACGGACCATTAGATGATGTTTGTCTGCCGGTTCCCTATACACTTCTTTTATAAAATTTAAGATAATAATCGATTTAAAAAATGCTTGAAAGCTTTCAGTCAAGAAACCTCATTCCTGTGTTTTATTTTTTAGCTTGATCCTTCTTTAGCATACACGAAGCAATAGAAAACGCAGCGTTTACAGCAATCAGCAATAGGATATAAACGGTAACTGCTTTCTTAAAAATAAATATTAGTTGATGAAACAGGACCTATTTAATTGCATTTGTTGCACAGGATATTTTTCTTTATTTTTAAATTTACCTTAAAGTCGATTGAGGGTGGGGGGGGGGAGGTGTATTGTTAATCTTCCTCCAGTGGGATGTTAGTCCCCCTTAGAAGAAATGTTACTCCCCCTAAAAGACATCACTTTCCGACACCCCCCCATCCCACCCCTAATACATTAAATTTTTTTTCGTGCTTATGAGTTCTGAAGTACTTGTATGTAATAAGTGAATATTTTACGTGAATATATACATCCTTACATTCCCTCCCTCTACACATAAGTGAAACTCTTCCGCTAAGCAGGGAATATACTCCTTAAACTTTGGAAGAGCCATAATTACTATTAAAGTAACTATATTATTTACTAGGCGATGTTACCACTAAGTCAAAAAGAAAAAAAAGGAAAGAAACTTGAAGTAGCAGAAAGATGAATTTTACTTTGATTCTGCATTTAAGGGTTAATGCAATTATTTTTATAATAAAGTAGTTAGTTCAAAACAAGAAAGCTCGTCGGATCTGCTTTTACAAGTGAAAAAGCGCATTGAAAATAAAAGTGAAGAATAATTAGCAATGTAATTAAACGAGCTTTCGGTGACTTGAAAAGTATTTTAATTTGCTAAGTATGGAAAAACGGTTTTTACACATAGCTAGCATTGTTTGGTTGGTTATGAATTAAATTCTTAAAATTTTAGATGACAAGTTCTTTGTCGTAAAAAATATACAATAGGACTAACAATAGAGTTTTTTTCACGTGTTTAATGCCCTTTTCCGTATTACTTTTTTGAAGACGATGAAGTAAAGACATGTTGAAAAAAAAATCAACAAATGTTTTAATGAGTGGTATTAAATAAATACGTGCATTTAATCCTCAAATAACATTTTAAAAACACATTTTCCCACGTATAAACAGAAAATTAATTAAAAAGATTATTTTATGTACTTTTTTATAGTTAAGAATCAAACATGCGTATACGCTTTAGAGAATAAGAACATAATTGAAAAAAAAAAAGAGTATTTTAGCGGCATTTCGTTTTTGCTGTTTTAATTAGTTGTGGGTTATTATGGTAAAAGACGCGGTATTTATAGAAAAAAAAAAATAAATAGTGTATTTATTTATGTTAACCACACATGCTTGCATTATTCTACCTATGTATGCTTCCGATAAACATCTACGCAAGAAAAAGTGTATATTAAGATTAAATGAGATAAAAGGCTAAATTTAAACTGCTGCGGAAAACTGAGTGATTTTATTTTCGAAGCTGAGTACACGTTGCTGGCATTTCTGACCAAATCTTATTGAAGAGTTAGACATAATACATTTAAAATTATTTAATTGTTTAAATACCCTTTTTTTTTCGCGTTTTGTTTCTTTACTTTAGTAGTTACAATTAATGCTACTTGTTTCTAGATTTTTCGTATTTAAGCATTTAGTATTTGGCATTTACGTTATTTGAAAAAAAATGTATACGTGTTGTATGAATATACATGTACTACATTTGTTATTTTTAAATTTATTATATATATTAAATTTTACGAACACGAGAAGGGTAAATTAGTTTCAGGTAAGGTGTAGGTACATATCCACTGAGAAAACAGGTAGCTTCCTGAGGAACAGGTCTTTATTCCCTGTCGTCCATTCTGAAAATGGCAGTGGTAGGGTCTGGAAAAGGGCATCAAATCACATCCCAAGTGTGTTCGATTGGAAAAAGAAATTTCAGGAGAGACTGGTGGTCAGAGAATCACCTGGGTTGTTGTTGTTGTTGTTTCTGAAACAACTAGGGTTGCCGAGCCCGAGTAAACACATCTATCCGATTTAAGGCAGAATATGTACGGCTTCCGTTTTAACGAGCACCATTAAGGTGGAAGTCCGATTTAGCTCAACACACATCCCATAAGACCCGTTCATAGGGCAGGCAGTCATTCACTCAGAGGATAAGGGCAGGAGAGAGTGAAAGTACATCCATGCCTGAGTCGGGATTCGAACCGGGGGCCACCACACCACGGTTAAGACCACTGGACAAGGTGGCCGGCGAATCACCTGTACACCTTCCAAACTACGTGGAGTTTTGCGAGTACTGTGTGATTGTGATTGTGCGTTATCTTGTAGGTGAAGAGTATTGGGTGCTCCCTGTAAGGTAGGGGAGTGCCACTGTTAGTAATACATCATTCATGTATCGATGGGCCACTACAGCACATTTAATACAAACTAGAGGTGACCTGGAATCGTACGCAATTAGTTTCCAAAAACCATGAAGATCGTTACCGCTTGCCGACAGTTCTCAAATTGCTGCCGGATTTGACCTGTCTCCGCGTAAATACCAAGCTCGTACGCGGTGACTATCGTCCTAAAAAACAGAAGCGTGATTAATCTGAAAACACCACCCTCAACCATTTCTTTGACTACGGCACTTTAGTAGGCACACCATTGCAAACGCTGGCGTTTACGCTGTGTGGTCAATGGTAGTATTCTTAAAAGTCATCATGATTGCAGGTCACTAGTATTAAATTTACCAGAAATGATTCTGCTACACTGTTAAAACTAAACGCTCAAAAATAAAAAAAATGTACACATTTTTGAAACAAAATTCTCAATTTGGAAAAACACATGCTATCATTTTTTTAATACATAAAATTGAAATCAAATGTCTGCATTTTTAAATTATGAAAATGTTTATTTTTGAAAACCATATGTACCCAACTTTGATATTCAAAATGTATTCAAAAAATGAGTACACGTGTTTTCAAAATAAAAATTCTTGTATTCGGAGTTATGTTAAATTGCGAAAGTCTTCACTGAGTAAATTTTCTCTATTTTTGAGCGCTCGTCTTTAACAGTATACGACACACAAATCAAAATGTAATTAAATAAAGTATTTTGTAAAGCAGATTTTTCGTTGATTTAGCATTGAGGTGAAGTGATAAAATTGTGAATTTTGTGCCATCATCATTTACGCTGTTTATAACAAATGATTTGGTGAAATTTAGATAAATTTATTTATAAGTCTCTAATTGTGTAGATACACATTTACGTGCGATCTACAAATAACTTTCAAAACATAATTAAAACAGAAATGTGCTAATATAATTGTTTAAAAATAATCTGATATATGTTCGTTTAACTAAGAATTTGAAACATACAACTCAAAATTTAACGAAAACCTGATCTTTTAAAATTCGTAGAAAATCGTTAATAAAAAACTTTTAAATAAGTATATTGCTAAACTAACCTGATATATTCTTGAGAGTAAGAGCCATCGGCACGCCGTCCATTCAAACAGCACATAACCTGTAAGACTGTTTACAGGGTAGAAATAATAATAATAATAGTTTAACAAACCTATTGGTTTTTAACAATTTTGAAGGAACAGAGATCGATTGGGAGTGAACTCTTTTATCCAAAAGAATACAAAATATAATAACTAAGATTTGCTGATACATTGATACTATGGACAAGTAGAAGTGTAAAGTTACAGAAAAATAAACAAACAGAGAAATTAATAATGTTTTCCAATCTAAAAAATAACATTTCATATAAAAGTTAGCATAAAAAAATTTGACTAGGTAATAATTTTTTCCTTATCAATTAATTATTTATAGTTCATAACAATTTTAAAATTTTAAATACGTTTGCATAACATTATGTACAGTAAAATCAAACTTGTCTTTATGAAAACTTAAGCATAACAGTATTTTCTTCAGTATAGTGCTTAATATAACTCATCATTGCAATTTAGATACGATAAACTAGTATATATTTCTTTTCACAAATAAAAATCGCCCACAACATCCGATTTAGAAATTGATCATTCATTTATTATGAATTAAAAGTTGTTTATGTACGGTCAGGTATCATGTTATATGTTCTACTAGGTGACCCGTGCGGAATTCCGCAAAAAAAAAAAAAAAAAAAAAAAAAAAAAAAAAAAAAAAAAAAAACCCCTCTAAACTTAAAATTTAATACGACAATTTTTATTGGCTTCATTTGCACAACATCGCCATCTACTGCCGTCGTTCTGACAACTTTTCAAAGAGATCAAAGACACGTTCACTTTTTACAACTACTACAAAAGTGATACCCTATATTAAAATCAAATACCCAAGGCTACTACTAAACTAAATACTAACGTTATCGCAAAACTACCATAGTATTTTGAAACAATAAAAGTTACAATTAAGGTTTACCGAGCTAAGCCTTGGCTTTAAATGTCGCTTTTAAAATTGATTTGAACAACAATGTAACGATTTTGACAGTTGAGCAAAAAATTTAACTTTTTCAAACTTCAATCGCTTATAAGTCTCTTAAACGTGGATTTTCGAGATTCTCGTTACGCGGCGCTAGCGGAGAAACGTTCTAAAGAACGCATTTTTTTTAATCTTTCGAATGAAATCAAAATGGAGACGATACGACAATTATTTCGCTAGATAGAGTCAATTTTGTGCCCAAAAATTGAAGTTCGAATAAAAAACGAACCGACACTTTTTAGAGGGTGGGTCTAATTTTCGTCAATAGCCCGCGGGATAAGCTTCAAAATCATAAATTTTCATGCAATTCGATAAAGAAATGAGCGAGTTTCGACCGGGTATAGGATTCGGCTTAGAGAAATAATATATGGAGATTCGAGATATTTATCAGCTATGAACACGTTAAAAATAAACCGATAAACACAAGATTGTAAAAGCATCTTGACTGCTTTTTAATTTCAATTAGAAAAACAATTTTGCATATAATGACACAATTTATTAAAACTTTGACTTTTTAAACAACATATAATTGCTTTCACTAATTAGTGTAGTTACCTCAGCCCTCCACTCCTTCATTCTTGGTAAATATATGCGAAAAACAGGATCGTCATTTCAAGTTTTTCACTTAGGTCATTTAGACATAGATAAGGCAAGTAAAGTAGGGGTGGTAGTTGAAGCAGGAGTCTTCGGGGGAAAAGTGAGGGGGAACCACGTGACTAGGCGATCCTCGGAAAGAGCGTTTCGCCTTTCTGAGCTAATTCTCGTAGGGATATGAAGAGTCGTCATTTTTAATTTTTTTTCCTCATGACAGAAATGTTTTGAAAGAACAATTTTATATCATCCGCAAGTCTATAGTTTACAGATTAATGGACAAGTGTTTTTTTTACATCAATAGTAAATTGCTGAGTTACGTCGATTTAAAAATAGTTCTGAAAGAAGGTTGCACTCTTAGAGAATTAGTATTTGGCAGCCGTTTCCGAAACATGGTAAATTGTAGTTAAGTTTTTTTTTTTACAAAGAATGGAAGTTAGGGGTGCCCACTGAGGGGGGGGGGGATTACGGCGCAAATTGAGCCGTCAATTTTTTTTGTGGGGGGGAGGGGTTAGAATGTGTTTATTTTGGTTTCAAAGTTATTTTTTGATTCTTTAATTAAATTGTTTTACTTTGTTTTTCTTTATTTTGCTTACATGTTTATTATTAATTATTTTTTCTGTGTGTATAAAATAATAATAATTAAAAATAAATAAATATTTAAAAAATACATATAAATTAAATAAAATAGGGCTAAAAATAAAAGCGGGCAAGAGAGTTGAGTAGGAAGGGGGGGGGGGGCACCCCTGATGGATTTTTTCCCATCTCTCTTTTTTTTTTTGAAATGCAAGCTAGTTTTCTTTCTTATTCATTTGTTATTTCATGCCTTCAAGAAACGAATAAAACATATATACATAAAAATTATGCTAAATATTTTAAATGTACAATGTTTTTAAAACTTTTTTAGCCTATTATTTTCCTCCGGAACAGTTTAATTCCCTTTTAAAAATGTTTAATTTATCGTAAAAACATCGCAACGCACAAAGTAGAACAGGAAATTCTTTTTTTTTCTTTATTCCTTTTTCTTCTAACATCAAAAGCAGAAAAATGAAGAAAATTTAAGAAATTCTTAGCACATTTTTAATATTTTGTTTCCGTAAATAGAAAAGCTTCTGAGTCAAAACCAAAATGCAATTTCCCATAGACTTCATAAGTTAGAGATGGCTAATTTTAGCGAAGTGCATTCAAACCGCAAATGATTTAATTGTGTGTAAAAGTGGTTTTCGAAATGAAAAAAGATTTAACATTATTTTACGTTTAGAAGAGGGGAAGAAAGGTTTTGACATACATAATTTTCAAACCCTGAAAATTATCAATTAAGTAGTGCCCTATTTTATATTTTTCACCAATAAAGTAGATGGAATTCTTTTCTTAATTTTGATTCGAAAAAAAATACTTTGTTTCTCAGACAAATGTAGATTTATGAATTATTGCTTACTTAATTTACTTTATTATTTTTTCCAAATCGTGCATTTAAGTTTATAGCACATTTTTTGTTTCTTAGTAAGAATTTATATGAAATATATGTTTCTGAAATGTGGAAGGAAACTCTGAAAACTAGCCTTTTCATTTCTTTTGGCAGATTAAAAGAATAGTTTTAGTAAAAAAGTGTTTTAATTACTAACTTAAATGCCGTTTTTATTTTCTTTTTAAAAGTAGCTTTTACCAAAATTATAATTGCTAATTTGTGAAAAAAAAATTTAACAATAAAGAACAATGTCATACCTGTGAAACGAAAATCCTCCTTTTCTTCCTTTTCCATTGCAATTAGGCGCACAGCCAGTAGCGTAGACTAAGGTGCGCTCCCCAGCAAGATTTGTAAGTGCGCCCCCCACCCCCCTATTAAAATGTAAAAAATATTTTCCCCGTGTAACCTTTAGTGCTATTTTTCTGGATCGGGATCCCTCAAACCTCTTGCGCCCCCCTCCCGCGCCGCCGGGATTGCGGGGGCGCTATGTACGCCATTGCGCACAGCAATACGGCCGGTTCGAAATCTCTTCAAGAACAAGAAGATACCCACGTGGAACGTGGAAGACTACTCGAAAATCGAGATAGCCTAATCCCGTGGTACACAGCTGCGAAATTCTTTGATCTTTCTCTCTGGGTGTCGCCCTGACTCCTGCTTCAGCGCAGACAATAGCGACTGAATGGGTGGCCTTATCTATGTCTAAATGATCTAAGGTTTTTCAAGAGGGCGGGTTGGGGGGGGGGGGCAACAACAGGATGCAAACACAATCCAATTTCATCGGAAAACAAAAATACGCCCACGTAACTGTAAATACATTGATTTCTCAAAGTCATTGGGGGAAGGTTCAAGTGACCACCCCCCCTTCTAAACGACGGGCCTGGTGAAAAACCGAAATTTTCCAAGTAGTCAAAATGACTTGCTTGTGTAATCTAGTTTTAAGCAACGCTGATTCACTCAAAAACAAAATACTGCTGAAAATTTAATAGTCAAAATCAACTTACCTTTAGCATTATTACATAACTAAATATCCAAAGGGGGGAATCAATGCCTCAAACCAAATCGGGAAAATAAACATTAATAAGAAACTGAAGCAACGAACACGTTGTAATCCAGCAGTTGATTTGCGATGCACATGGCGGTAAATAGAAGAACGCACCTACACCTAATGGATGATCCACACTTCGATACGGCAAAATTTAAGCTAGCTCTATTAAATCACAAAAGGCCCGGTCTCGTTTGTGTTTCTAATATTTCGTTAATCTTTCTTATTTTTAGAGTTATCTCTTCATTTCAAGCTCTTAGCTACGCGTAGTTTGCTAAACTCGACTGTTTTGATGTATCCGTTCGCTGAATTGAGTGATCAAATTCTTGATTTGCTTCGACGTCACGCGCAAGAAATAAATAGTTCTTTAAGTTAACCTCCCCTCCCCCAGTTCACTGTAAGGTGGAGCTTTCCAAATACCACATCAATTGCATAACTTGGTGCGGTGCGCGGGTATATCCTGATAGTTACATACTTTTCTGAGAACTTCTCATTTTCAGTATCAGTTCGTGTATCTTATTATATTTATTATTATTATTATTATTATTATTATTATTATTATTATTATTATTATTATTATTATTATTATTGTGATTATATTAATAATACTAACTATTATGACAATATTTTTATTTGGCTTTGGTTCAAAGAAAATCTATTCCCTTACAAAAAAAAAAATATGGAAATATCAGTACGATCTGCCGAAATAATCGAATAAAATTATTGCAACTCAAAATAAGCATTCTATTCAACATTTAAATCTTGTATTAGGGTACAATAATCGTTCAGTTAGGTTTCATACAATTGTACATTGGTTAAGTACGTTAATACGGTAAAAGAAAAGATCGGGCGGAAACTCAAAGTGTTTCCGTAGAGAAAATATTTGTGATTGGAATTTAAAAGCATAGCTCCAAACAGTTACAGTTAAATACATTTATTGCTTTTATTGCTTAAAGTGTCTTATATTAAATTTAGTCTGCTAAATAATGAAACTAAATAAAATTTTGAACTGCTGAAAATTTATGTTTGAAGTAGTTTGTATCCTACTTCAATTGAGAAAAATATAGCAGATGCTAGCAAGTTCGCGTTAGAGTACGGGAAACTAATTTTTTTCCGTAGGAAAATGTTTGTTCTAGGGCTGGATGCAGATTGATTTTTGTGTATTTTCGAAGGATTTTATGAGATTTGTGATTTGTGACTAAGTCTTTTATATTTATTAATTAAAAAAAAAACCATTATTAGTCAGAATTAAAAGAATGAAGGCTATCTTATTGTCGCCAGTAATAATTTTAATTCTCATTTTTTGTAGCGTATATTCTACTCGAAAGTCTGGGAATATTTTCAATATTCTTTTGGAGTGTGAGGTGGATTTGAGTTAGTTTGAACAATATTAATAAATGTGTGCTTGGTCTTTGGGCTAACAATCATTAGTACAATATGCAGGATTTCTGAAAAAAAATATTACTTCTGAAATGCACGAGAAAGAATTAAGGAAAAAAAAATACTGTAATCAACCAAAAAATATTTTAACCCATAAACTTATATCGAAAGAAATGAATATTTTTTAGAAGTTAATACTTAAAATTAAAGCCTGACGATAGTGTAAGTTCAATCGCTTATCATACAAAGCGTGGAATTTTACTTATCATAAGAAGATTAGCTAGAAACTGGAATTAAAAAGAGAAGGGAAAGAACAGATAATTAGGTTTTATTTAAATAAATTATAGTAATTTTATAAAATAAAAAGTAGGTAAATCGTTATTCAATAAGCTACTTAAGTGTAGAACAGCGTTTTATACTGAAAGGATAACAAGAAATTACTTTTTCGTACATGTTCTTACACATAAAAAACCCCTTAATCTGACAATAATATTACAATATTAACAATCAAGTGGAATAATTAAAGAAGATTTAATAGTACTAAACTTGAAGAGACGAAATTCACTTAAGAAATGTCTGTTAAATTCTATTTTTCGGTAGATGCATTGATATCAGAGAGAAATATCCATAAAAAATAGCAATGCAGATTTTTTAATTATATTTGTCCCTGAGGGGTCCCTTGATTTCCTATAGCACCCTTGTAGGTGCCATTTCGTTCCTTAGGTTCCATGGGCACCAAGGGGTGCCAAAAACATCCATAGGGTAACATATAGAGCCACTTGACTCCCTAGGGCACCCTTGAAGATGCCATTTTGCTCTTTAGTGCCATGGGAACCAAGGGGTGCCAAAAAACACCCATAGAGTAACATATGGAGCCATTTGACTCCCTAGAGCACCCTTGAAGGTGCCATTTTGCTCCTTAGGTACCATGGGCACCAAAGGGTACCAAAAAACACCCATAGGGTAACATATGGAGCCACTTGACTCCCTAGGGCACCCTTGAAGGTGCCATTTTGCTCCTTAGGTGCCATGGGCATCAAGGGGTACCAAAAAAAACACCCATAGGGTAGCATATGGAGCCACTTGACTCCCTAGGGCACCCTTGAAAATGCCATTTTGCTCTTTAGGTTGCTATGGGGCACCGTGGTTTTTCCAAAAGACACTCATATGGTAGGGGTCAATCCATGCGAAATCATACAGGAAAACTAAACAATGTTGCTCACTATTTTTGATTTTTAAAAATTTTTGCCTGTTAATTAACTGTTATATTTGGAGCCTAAAACAATGGTTTAAGAATTTTTAAACCTTCAGAATTTTTTTTGGCAAGCACTTTTCAGTAGCCGCGAAAGCGACTTTTCATGAAAAGAGTACTTTTTGAAGATGCTTATAACTTTTTTATTTATAAATATATCAAAATGATTTAAAAACCACTTGATTGAGCAGAAAATGATCTAAATTTCTATACTAGTTATTTTTCTGATAATTAGTAACAAATTTGGGCAAAATTGGCTTAAAAATAAGATTTTTTGTGTGAAATTTTACATTTTTGGCATAAAAATATGGTAGAAGGAATTAAGACTCACTCTTCACTTTTTTTCCCTTGAATAGATATCTCATAGGACTATTCCCAGAAGTAGTGTGAAACATTTGAAGACAGTCATTTTTTTATATAATTTGTCAAACTTGGTATTTTGGAGAAAAAATGCTAACTTTGAGATTTAATATCTGAAAAGGGACTGAATGAAAATCTACAAAAATTTAACTGGATAACCTTCTTATAGTAGTAAATATGTAGCAAAAATGTTATGAGTGATATCGTTCTAGTTTTAGAGATATGGAGCCTCGAAGTTGGCTGAAAAATCGCATTTATTTTGACGCCAAGAAATCATCACAGAATGCAAAATTTATTATTCTCATAATATTAGATGAGTTTTTTGTGGTATAAACTAACCTTTTTACAAAAACACATAATATTTAAATTTACTTTCCATTTACAGAAAGAAATAATTTAGATATTATGCTTTTACAAATGCTTTTTTTCTACGTGTTAGTTATAAAAACATGATTTTCCACTTTAAAGCTGGTTTTTCACGGTCTTTGTACACCTAGTGAGTAAAAACGAATTATAGTTTTAATTAACCTAAAAATCTTCATTCATTTTCAAAAGTTTAAAGAGTCAAAACCCCCCTACAGCACCAAAAAGTCGCTCAAAATCCGAATTTAAGCTCTAGATCCTACTATTTTCCGTGAGACTGCGTCGGTATAACAGCAGAAAATAGCAGACGTATTCTGGCGGAAAAGGGTAAGATCTAGAGCAGTGTTTCCCAACCTTTTTAAGCTCATCACCTCCTTCCAGATGCTGACTCACCTATCGCCCTCCCTCTTGTTTTTACTTCCGCGAAAAAACCATAACTTGGAGCAAGTGAATATCTATAATATTAAAAATATAAGTACCTAACTTTAATTTGAAGTAAAATGTACGCAATAAAGATATTATGACTAATCACTTTTAAACTAAAAATATTAATTAATAATTAAAATACCATTTATTTTTTTTTCTTTCACAAAGCGAACTGATATAATCATCTGAAGAGAAACTTTTAACTAAGATCATTGACGTACTTATCAAAAAACAGAAGTACATTTTTCAAGAAATTATTTTCTTTTCTACGCTGGAATGTGGGTAGTTAAAATCATTGAAACTAAAAATTGGAAGGAAAATAAATTGAAAATCTGAAAATTCATAAAATTGACAATGAATGATAAAATACTCCCTAAGGTTAATCCGAGGTGCAAAGAGGAAGCGCATGAACTTCAATTTTGTTTTTTTTCTTAACCTGTGATTAATTGTCTGAACCCTGAACAAGCGGTTTCATACATGTTTACAATTTCGGTTTTCGTTACCCTTTTTTAGCCTACTTTCCCGTTAAAAACAAAAGAAAGACGAAAAAAGTATTAAAAGTAGCTTAATGCATCTAAAAAATATCGCCAAGTCCAAAAAATATCGCCAAGTAAAAAAAATATCGCCAAGTAAAAAAAATATCGCCAAGTTAAAAAAATAAAAAGGTAAATTGAATATCGAAAAATTAAAAATTTGAAAGTAGGGTATTGAGATGGGGAATTTGTGTGTCGGTCGTCGGTCGGTCTGTCGGTCTGTCTGTCCCCCCCTAATAACTTTTGAATGAACATTCCGATTTGGACAAACTTTTTTTTGTTGGAAAGATCTCGGCGAGTACAGCTCATTCCCATATTTGATTTCTCGATTTGAACAATTTTTGGTTCAACTTTGAACCGTTCAAACAACCGGTCCCGCGATGCTAACTTTTGAGTGAACAGTCCGATTTGAACAAACTTTTTTTTGTTCGAAAGATCTTTTCAAGGATACTTCATTCCCGTATCTACATTTTCGATTTGAACAATTTTTCGTTCAACATTGAATCGTTCAAACAAGCTGTCACCCCTAATAACTTTTGAATGAACAGTCCGATTTAAACAATTTTTTTTTTGTTCGAAGCATCTCGGGAAGGATACTTTATTAACGTATTTAAATTTTCAATTTGAACATTTTTGGTTCAACATTGAACCATTCAAGTAACCTTTCCCCACCTAATAACTTTTGAGTGAACAGTCCGAATGGAATAAACTTTTTTTTGTTCGAAAGATCTCGGCGAGTACAGCTCATTCCCATATTTGATTTTTCGATTTGAACAGTTTTTGGTTCAACTTTGAACCGTTCAAACAACCTGTCCCGCGATGCTAACTTTTGAGTGAACAATCCGATTTGAACAAACTTTTTTTTGTTCGAATTATCTCAGCAAGGATACTTCATTACCTTATTCAAATTTTCCATTTGAGCATTTTTTCGTTCAACATTGAACCGTTCAAGCAACCTTTCCCCACCTAATAACTTTTGAGTGAACCGTCTGAATGGAATAAACTTTTTTTTGTTTGAAAGATCTCGCAGAGGCTTTCCCATACATTTCCATATTTCGCTTTTTGATTTGAACCATTTTTCGTTCAATATTGAACCGTTCAGAAAAAAAATTAACATTAGCGTCTACGGGGAATTTAAGTTGAATGTTGATTCTGAACTTAAAGTCGGATTTCCTTCAAACTAACTTTGTAAGAAAATGGTTTTGATAAATAGTGTTTGTAAAGTACTTTTCTGAGTAATCTTCTGTGAGGACTTTGATTCCGACTCCGACTCCGCAAACGTGGCGGAAATGCAGGCTCAGAAAAAAAAAATGACTGACTGTGCAGACGATTTTTTGTTTATTTATTCATTTGTTTTATTTTATTTATTATTATTATTATTATTATTTTTTTTTTTTTGACAGACGATTTTTTTTTGTAACAAAAATTTTTCATTCACGAGAACATTTTATTCTTTATTTATATTTAACAACTGGCAACCGATTAAAAGTGAAATTCGAGACATTTTATTAACGGACGAGTTTTTTTTTCTTTTTTTTTCTTTCTTTGATAAAATACGTTTTGATGATCTTTGTACTTTTATTTATTTATTTATTTATTTTATTATTATTATTATTTATTTTTTTTGAAAACAATGTAGGATTTTTCTACGGAGGAACTGTAACAGTTGCACTCTTTAAAAGGTGCGACAAAGCTTTATTTATTCGTTAATTACTTTTTACGTGTCTATTTCATCTGATGAGAGGGGTATATTTTGCTTTTCGAAATCAGCTCTATGTGCTAAAAAGGTATGTTTGACATAATTTTCAGTTTCAGATAATCAAGAGAATAATGATCAGATGCGAGAATGCCGATGTCGATTTACGGGAAAGTAGGCTCGTTTAGTTCTTGACAGAACTTCTTGTTTACTGATATTTTCTCTTCTAAATACCCATTACCCCCTATCACCCCTTAAGAATTTATCGCCCCTTTGGAGATGATCGCCCCCAGGTTGTAAACCACTGCTCTAGAGCTTAAATTTGGATTTTGAGCAACTTTTTGGTGCTGTAGGGGGGTTTAACGTTTTAAACTTTTAAAAATGAATGAAGAGTTGAAGGTTAGATTAAAACTATAATTGTTCTTTGCTCACTAGATGTATAAAGACTGCGAAAACTCAGCTTTAAAGTGGAAAATCATGTTTTTATAACTAACACGTAGAAAAAAAGCATTTTTAAAAGCTTAATATCTAAATTATTTCTTTCTGTAAATGGAAAAAAATTTAAATATTATATGTTTTTGTAAAAGGGTTAGTTTATGCCACAAAAAACTCATCTAATATTATGAGAATAATAAATTTTGCATTCTGTGGTGATTTCTTGGCGTCAAAATAAATGCGATTTTTCAGCCAACTTCGAGGCTCTATATCTCGAAAACTAGAACGATATCACTCATAACATTTTTGCTACATATTTACTACTATAAAAAGGTTATCCAGTTAAATTTTTGTAGATTTTCATTCAGTCCCTTTTCAGATATTAAATCTCAAAGTTAGCATTTTTCTTCAAAATGCCAAGTTTGACAAATTATATTAAAAAAATGATTGTCTTCAAATGTTGCACACTACTTCTGGGAATAGTCCTATGAGATATCTATTCAAAGGAAAAAAAGTGAAGAGTGAGTCTTAATTCCTTTTGCCTACATTTTTATGCCAAAAATGTAGGCACTCCTCAGGGGGGTAGCCATTGATGCTACAACGTTTCACCATTAAAGGTGCCTTGCGCAACATGTAGTTTTAACAGTGTAGCTATAATGTAAAAATATTGATGTTTACAAAATTCGAAGAAATGACAAACCGTTGTAGCTTTAGTAAAATGGAATGAATTCAATGATGGAAAAAATTGCCTTACAAGTATGAGAAATGGTGGTATTTTCATGCATTTCCGAGTGTTGAAATGCTGCAAATAACTAAAATCTGTGTGGGTACAATGCACTTTTCAAAGAGGGCAGCTTTGCTCACTAATGATTTTTTTTTTATACTTCAGAGTAGGAGTTAGTTTTGGGCTATCACACTTTACAGTACTAGCGGTTATGTAACTCTAAATTATCTTAAAAAGCCGTTTATTTTCCTCCACGTTTATGTAGGGGAATGTGGGGGAAAGTGAATGGTAAAATATTTTTACAGGTTTCTGAGCCATTTATCCAGCAATATTTTAAATAAGTTAATACACATTTTATTTATTCCAGTCAAAAAATAAATAGCTTTTAATATTAGGGAAAAAATAATACAAATCACTTTTAAAATGTGACACCAATATACTCGTAATACTCGTAACTTATAAAATTGTTTTCTTGTTACTATAAAATGATAACGTTCTTGCAATTATAAATTTAACTATTACTTAAGACTTACTGACGTGCAGTGCAGTACTTATCTAGTTCATATTAGGCTAGTTTTGATTTTTAATGTTTAATCGAATTCGTTAAGTGCATGCTAGGCAAAGTGGATGGGACAAAGTGAAATAGTTAATTTCGTTTACTTTTTTATTTCTTTATTAAACCACATACGTATTTCTTCTTAGGTAGTTCAATTACATTCCTTTACTCATTACTTCTTTTATTTGTTCATTCATTTTCTTTTTTTATTCATTCTATAGTTTACTTACTGATTTATTTTTCTCAGATATTAATTAATTCATTCATTTATTTTATTTATTCGTTAATTTTTTCATTACTAATTTATTCATTCGCTTATTTACACATTCATTTCACGAAAAATATTTTTAGTCATCAAAGAGAAAAATCCTTCATTTCGAAAATATATTATTTTTCTCTTTGCCCCACGGTTTAGTTAGGTGAAAAATCGTCGCCTTTTTATGAAGTTACGAAATAACTGCCAAAAAAAAAAAAAAAATATATATATATAATGTTTTGACGGTAGCTGTATTTCATTATACATTATTTCTTCTTTATGTACAAAACTTTATGTCCAATAATTTTCAGAGCAATTTCCAATTTGCTCATTTTGAAGAAGCTACCCAAGTAGCACACTTCGTTTTTTAAAGGTTGTAAAATAGTTATTAACGTTGTAACAACCGCTTAAAAACGTTTATAAAACGTTTAAAGGTTATTTGTGCTACCTGGGTAAGTTTTTTTTTTAACTATTTCCCCTACTAGTATTTATTAAGATTACTTTGTAAACTCGTATCATAAAAGCAAAGTACTTCAAGAAACTCGATTAGAGTTGAAGGGGCAAGTGGATAAAGCTGATGTGTGACATTTGAATTTCGCCGATTTACACAAATTCAAATTAGTCTGTGTTCAATTGCGTTAACTCACAAACATAATTGAAGGAGCAAGTGAATGAAGGTGATATGTGACATTTTTTTAAATTTCCAGAAAAAGCTATAAAAAATTATTACCTTACTACCTTCATCCATGATAAAAAGTATGTTTTTCCAAAATTGTCACATATCAGCTTTATCCACTTGCTCTTTCAATTCTTAAAATAACTTGTTAATGCTTCTTTGTGAGTTTAACAGTGTGGTATTTTAAAACTTAATTGTGATCATAAAGTGTACACTTTGGAAAAATGCAGATTGGGCGCCAGGAGGCAAAAGATATGACTAGCAAACTTTAAATCAAAATATTTTAAAAAGGAAATAGCTTACTTGAAACGTTTTTTAAATCTACATAAGCTGAGTTTTTTGATAGTTACTTTTTGCTGCCAAACTTAGTGGTTGGGGCTGATCATCACATTTCTAGAGTAAATTTTCATAGTTTGTATCAAATGTTTTGTGAAATATGTCGAAACATCTATTTTTGCTTGAAAAAGGTTCCAAGTTGTAAAGCATTTATTGGGAAAAAAATCTAGAAAAAAGTCTTCTAATTCGGGCCACTCTCTCCTATTATTTTGAGCAAAATGCGAGAATGAAATTTTTTTAAGAGTAGAAAGCGAAGTTAAGTGAAAAGTTTTGAATAAAAACTTTGTTAATAAATATATTGAACTATATTTTTGATTACGGTTAGGAATGGAACCCAAGCGTTATTCAGGCTTTAAATGTCATTTTTTTCTTATAGAAGGGCTACATGAACTTTGGTATAGGTACAGTTCAAAATATTTCAATTTTACTGAAGCCTCATGAGAATTTCCTAATATGTTAAAGCACAGATTTAAACTTATTACAGTCTGATAAATTCTCTTCTTAAATAATAAATCCGTCCTTTACCCATTCATTATAAATAAACTCAAATAATTATTCTGCAGCAATTGTTCGATTTCTAAGGTTGCAGTACCTTTATATTGGACGGTCGTGTAATTAGCGATAATATTCCTACACATAACGCATTATCAAAGTTAAAAAAACATTTTAATTACATTACTCATGTTTTATTAATGCGATAATATAATTTAACAACCCTTTATTGCATTAAACTAAATGGCGTACTTAAGAGATTGCAAATGCTGTTCTGTTTAAAAGCCACAGGAATGCATTGGGAATTTTAATTGTGGTGATAATCTTTTGAAAAAGGGAAACAAGCATAACATTAGCCTTGCAAAATTAAGTACTCTTAATGGTAATTAATTTTGAAGTGATTAAGCAATTAGACAATTAAAGAATGCTAGGTTAAAACATTCAAAGGGTATTTTACTGTATTTCACCTTTTGAAAGTAACAACAGCACAAGGAAAATGTAGGGATTTATTTTTACTGCAGAAAACTATCTTGATTTTTTATACTAACGTATAGTTTTTCTAAAGGAAGAAACGATTCTATTAACGTAAGCAAATTATCTTTATTTTAAAAGTATTAATAAAAGTCATTTACTTAATTTTATTTTTAATTGGTGATCAGAAGGAAAAGAATAAGGTGATAAGAAAAAAAAAACCTCTTATGCATAAAAAATTTATATTATCTTATTAATCTTCTGTAGTTTTTTACTTTACGTTGCGAAAATATATTTTTAAAAATGTATTACATAATATTGTTAATATTCAATATTGTATCAAAAATTAATATTGGTTCACGCTGTCTATGACAAGCGCAGAATAATTCTTGATTATGTGATCTTACACCCATAGCCAGTTTTCTAGCTCCATTTTAAGTTATTGTGAACTTAAAGAAAAATGAAAAACATTTTTTTTAATGATTTTATTTTTAAAACACACGTTGTTCAAAATTTATTTATGTATAAATATCTCCGGCTTAATGGATTGCTTAAAATCATACGATATCAGAATATTTTGTTTTTGTGAACATAGGTTCTTGCTGTGTAACTATTTTCGCTGCAGATGATAAAAAAAAGTATAACATAATACTTAAACAAAAAATATTAATTCATAAAAGTTCATTTGAATATTGACGACTTGATTGTTAAATTATATTTTTCGTAATCATAAAATACGATAAGCCGCTACTCGTTGTATTTCTTTTTTTCTAGAAATGGCCAGCTGCGCAATCATAACTGCGAAAAAACAATTCAAGAAGGAATGCCAAGGGCTGGATCCTGTATGTTGTTTGGCCTATAGAAGATTTTGCGAAGTTGATAAGTTTGGATATAAATAAAATAGATTCTGGGGGAATATGGACGCCGCCGTCTAACTGGAGGAGCATTCTTGCGAAACCTCTGGACCAGAGGACATGGACACCATCACCGTCCAGGAGGAGGGACATCGTCACGAAGGTCCCCTGTGTCAGAGGACATGGACGCCACCACCCAGGAGGAGGGGCATTGTCACGAAGGCCCCTGGGCCAGAGGAGTATGCATGAAAACGGAAAATAATAAAACTAAAGGAACATCAACTACGGTCAAGCTAAAACGGAAAAAGCAATGAGCAATTGTGATTGCTTGAGAAAACAACAACATTATTTATGTCATATTGCCTTACGGTTGAAAATAATTTTGGTAACCGAAAGGCAGAAAGTCGATGAGCAAATGACACCACAAAGCCGTATAACGAAATCCACGTGGTACCTACCAATGACGTGCACTGAAATTAGGAGACACAGTTTTCGTCGCTTCTGCAGTCATCGTTACTAAGTTCCGTCACAAAGAATTTTCAGAACTACACTGGCGGAAAAAAAAAATCCCAACACCAAGAAAGACTTGTGCTAGATAAACGAAATTTGGTAGGCGTGTTTATACAACTCAAAGATGACATCGATTGAAATTTCGCGCTCCGCGCATAAGTGTGGCGCAGCTGGCTTCACTCAGAACATGCAAATAAGGCTTGTTTTAAAAGCGTGTTGTGAAGCTCGTGAGTTTTATTTCTCCGTGGAATTTGATGAATTGCGTTCATGTTAGCCAGGAATGACTTTAAGAAGACGAAGAAGCCATTATCAACAGCTCACTGAGTTTAAACGAGATAGTACAATTTGGCTACGAGAAGGTGGATTTTCATTTCGCGATATTGCAGAAAGACTTTAGGGCAGTGGTTGAAAAAACTACATTTCTTTTGTAGCGAACTACAACTACAACTACTTTGTTATAAATGTAGTTAACTACAACTACAACTACTTTTTTTGAAATGTAGCGACTACAAACTACTTTTGAATTATAGTCGCTACTTCGCTACTTTTTAAAGAATAAATAAATAAAAAGCATATACCGTTTGAGGATTGACCGAAAACATTCGAAAAGTGGTTTACATTAATAAATTAATTCATTTGAATATGTAATAGAACTAAGAATTGTCTTTTAATTTTTTTTTACTTTTCCTTTTTGTTCCTTTTTTTTGCTGAAATTTGTCCTTTTTAGTCTTTTTTTACAATTTTTACGAATATTCGCCACAAGAAAGGGTTCAAAATTTAAATGATTGAAAGAATTCAACCTTCAATTTTTTTTAAATTTCTTGCCTGGGAATATTTAGGAACGTGAAAATTATTTGAAGGAATATAGAAATTATGATACCAAACAAACCAATGACATCAAACAGATAGAATGTATTTCGTCAAAATGATGTATCTAAGGATCAGCTCATATTTTTATGATTCTTATTTCTCATTGCTTCCGCTGCTGTACTCATGCAAGATTTGCACTAGTCAGAGTTAATTAAACCTTGTTTTTTTCCCTTCATTCTCTGTTTTTTTTTTAATTTTTTTTTTTTCATTTATTAAATTTTTTTTAAATTTAAAAGTAGTTTCCAAAAATCGCTACAAACTACTATTTTTTGTATCGCGCTACTTACTATTTTACTTTTTTTTAAAAGGTAGTGCGCTACGCTACAAAATACTAAAAAATGTAGCTACTACAGTAGTTTCGCTACTTGTAGAGCGCTACTTCCGACCACTGCTTGGGGGGGGGGGGGGAATGTTTCCACCATGCATGATTATTGGAAGCTATGGTCAAGGGATGGTACACTACCTCAAGAAGATCGAGTTCCGAGCTGCCACGTGGCACGACTGAGAAGGAAGATCGCCAAATCTTGCGTACGGCTGTGCATCGTACTACATCTGGGGCTGACATTCGAGCTGCAGTTGGTACTGTCGTGACCCAAGGAACGGTAAGAAATTTCTTACTTCAAGGACAGCTCCGAGTCAGGCAACCTGTAGCCGGTATTCCACTGACTGCAAACCATTGCCGTTTCCGACGGCAGTGGTGCCAAGACAGAGCTCTTTGGAGGTCGGAGTGGAGATCTGTTGTAATTTTTGATGAAAACAGATTCTGCCTTAGTGCCAGTGGTGACTGTATGTCGGTCAGAAGGAGGCCAGAGGACCGCGTGCATCCAAGTGGTCTACGGTCTAGACACACGGAACCCACACCTGGAGTCATGGTCTCTGGAGCAATTTCATACGACAGTAGGGGCACTCTTGTGGTTATCTCAAACTCACTGACTGAAAATTTGCCGTCAGTCTGGTAATTTAACCAGTAGTACAGCCCTTCATGAGTAGCATTCAAGGGGAGTTTTCCAACAGGATAACGCTCGCCCTCATATCGCTGCTGTAACGCAATGTGCTCTACAGAGTGTTGACATGTTACCATGACCTGCAAAATCGCCAGGTCTGTCTCCAATTGATAACGTAAGGGATATCATTGGATGGCACCTCGAGCATCATCCACAGACAGCAATGACAGTCCTAGTATTGACACAACAAGTGCAACAAGCATGGCGCTCCATACCACAAAGTGACATTAGGCACCTGTATGACATAATGCATGCACGCTTGCAGGTTTGCCTTCAAAATTCTGGAGGTTACACCCTCTATTCAATTAACATAATTTCACATTTGCACAGCATTTTCTTGAACTTAAATTAGCCAGTGATCTTGTACATTTAATCAATTAAACATATTAACTAGACAATTGCATTACCCAAATTTCATTACTCTACAGTAATTTTTTTCTTGGTGTTGGGATTTTTTTTCCCGCTAGTGTATGCTTATATGTTTTTTCAGTAAATATAGAACTTCTGCTATTGTTATTTTCTTCGTTTCATACTAATAAGATGAATTTTGACAGCTTTTTCTTTACAATTTTTATCAGTTTTTTAAGTATCCAAATTTGTTAAATAACATTTTTCTCTCAATGGAGAAACAATCCTCCAATTTGATATCCAGCATTTATGTATGCCATCCTTAAGACACGGATGTTAGCGTTATTTAGATAGTTGTGGCATCCAGTTCCTTACCAGATGGAGGCAAGTGGGCTCTCCTAATGTAAAAAATCAATTTATAATATCTAATTTCATCTAGTAATCCTTTTTTAAATTATATTCACTTTGAAATTGATTCTGGGAAAAAATATTCAAGTTAGATTTGTTAAACCTAAATCATGTTCAGTTGGTTAAATATTTTTGTACATTGAGTCGTTTTTCTAAGTGCTCAAGCATAATATATATTAAGGCTCGACCGATGACATTTTTTGGCCGATGGGCCGATGCTGATTGTTGCCCGATTGTTCAAAGTTGGCTGATGACCGTTGGCCGATTACTTTCCCCTTCCATCGCCCGATGGTCGATGGCAAAAAAAAAAAAAAAAAAAAAAAAATCAAATCAAATGATTAGAAAAATAAATGTTTATAAGAGATTTGAAGGTCATATATTCATTTCATTCTACTTTTATTTCTACGAATACAGTATAATTGTAATCATTAAGATAAAGTCATTCAGATTTTGGCCTAAATTGCTATTTTACTATCGCTCGATTTAGTGTTCACTAGATTTTCCTGCACATACTTGTTTCACGTTCATAAAAACTTGAATTTTCATGTATTACTTTAATTTAAAAATATAAGAAAAATTGAAAAAAAAAAAAAAAAAAAAACTTTACATTTAGGGTAAGTGCTCCAGTAGTCGGTCATTTAAGAGATCTTTTGTGGATCTTGGCTAACCTAGAACTTTCAGCTATCAATACAGCAACAAAAACAAGGTAAAACTTTAAAATGAACCTTTCTGATAGTGAATCACCTACTTGTTTCCGAAATTAAAAAAAAAAATTATGTTAAAATCCAAGCTGCTGTCAACACTAGTAAATGCTCCAGTAGTCGGCCACAGAAATCCAGTGCTCGGCCACGTTGAATCCAGTAGTCGGCCACTTCATTTTCATTGATCTTATCTGATATAGAGGGTTGAATTAAAAAAACAAAACAAAGGGAAACTTACAACGAACCAGACCCGTCATTTGGGGGGTAAGGAGGGGGGGGGGGTCAATTGCCCCCCCCCCCCCGGTTTTGAGAAATCAGTTAATTAATATATAAGTGGGCGTGGTGTTTACTTTTTTCCGATGAAATTGAATTGTGTTTGCACCCTTTGTCCCCCCCCCTCTAAAAACGTGAAATGATGGGCCTGCAGCCATGCATTATACTTAGTCTGGTCATATTTTTCGTGGTACCTCTGGTACTCAACTTGTGTAGATAATCATGTTAGTGTACTTCTTGATACACTATGTGCTTTACTTATTTCTCTAACTATGAATCTACCATTATTAATTTTAGACAGTACAATTAGCACAGAATTCTCGGGACATTAATGTTTTTATACTTTAGCTGCCTAAAAGCAGTTTTATTTTAAAAACTCGCGCTAAAAAAGTATTTTTTTCTGAATAATGTCTAAAAATATGTCTATATCAAAAAGAAAATAATTTAAAACATCAAAAAAAGCTTCATAAGGGTATGAGTATAAATGGTGCAACACTTTTTTCCCCAACATACTTGCCCCCCCCCCCTCCATCCCTTTTTCTCAATGTTTCACAATTCAAGCTACCCTCCTCTACCACACTATAACACACAAACAAATTATTATTGAGGAATTATAGTTGAATTATAACTAAAATTGAGTATTCTTTCAGCTATATGCATTTATTACCAAATGACGTTTTAGTTTTATACCACCGGCAAAGCCGTGCGGGTTCCGCTAGTTGTTACATAAAATGCTTTTGTGCGAACCAAAATATGAAAACTCATATTTCTTGTTACCTCCCCCCCCCCTGCCGCACTCTGTCATAGTTTAATTAACCACCCCTTCCTCTTGCTAAACCCGGACACCGTTTTAGGACGATCTCACGAAATAAACGATTTAACTTTGTATTGTGGAATAAGTGATAAAAGATAAAATAAATGTTGTTGCAACAAAGTATTACGTATTGCGTATACGTAGTTTGGGCTTAAAAGAAAGTAAAAAAAAAAAAAGCTTCTGAAGAAAATAATTTCAGCAGCACTTACTAAAGATGCAAGAAGGAACAAAATAAACGAAGTTTATTTTGTTCCTTCTTGCATCTTGTTCCTTCTTGTTCCTTCTTGCATTTAAAATGTACAAAATGTACTTGCTTAGAAAGTAAAAAAACAGGAATAGTTTTGTAGTGAACAGCAGTTTTTAGTGATAATGAACAAAGAATCAAGAAATGAAAAACTGCTTAACTGTTTATGTAAACATAAAGACGAAATAATAGAGTCGACACAATTCATGTCCAATAATCACGTCGGCACTTAACTGGTTCACATTCATTAGAACGGAATTTCAACATACGGAACATAAAACTAAAACTGTAGTTTCAGAAATGATTGCTTCCAAAACTATGCAAGTAAAAATACATTCAAAAATGCGCTGAAAAGAATCTCCATCAAGGCTTCATCTAGCACAGAATGTTCCACTGAAGCAAGTTTATTTGTTTTAAACTAATTGAAGTAAGATGAAATAAAGAAGTAAATGGAACTCGGGATGTCATGAAAGTAATCTTACAGTTTTCGACAAGAATATTAGTAAACAAGAAATAACCTTGAAAACAAACCAAAATTTAGTTTGCAATAATGTAACCATGTAGTTTTGAAATTAACTCAGCACAATTCTAATCCTCTAGCGAAGAAAACTCAAGAAGTCAAACATTTGGAGAGAATCATTAGTGAAAATGTACCACCATTTGAAACAATTATCCTAAATAGAGTACAGAGGTCTTGAACCTTTGGTAAAGCAAAAAGTTAAGCATAATAGCAAAAGAAAGAATAACTACATCTCTGACTGTTACCGATCTGACAAACTGACAAAGTTTTTTTTTTATTTCCGAGTCGATCGTACTAAACCTAAATCAAACACGTGGTTTTTTCACTTGTAATAAAGGACTATACTTATATATAAAATAATTTTTAAAATAATAAAAACTGCACATTTTAGAGCGTGTTTCCGATCTGATGACTCAAATGACACACATTTTGTAAAATCACTTTAAAAAATCTTACATACAATTTTAGATGCAGAAATGCAAATTTTTAATTACGATTCGATAAAACATCCCACCAGGTACTCAGTATCACGTGGTATAGGTGCAGGAAATGATTTTGGGAGCCTAAACATAGATCGAAAGTTATTGTTACCACTCTGACGGCGGAACTTGGGACACGCTTATTTCGCATCGGCTAGAAAATCAGAAATCGATTAAAACAAAAATGAAGTAAAATATTAACAAAGGGGTAAAAATAGAATCGTTTTTCGTGCAAGTGCGTTTTTTTGGGAAGTTAGAAAGTGCGCATGACCTGTTTGCATGCTAAGGTTTGCTACAGGGGACACGTTACCGATCTGATTTTTGATGTATAAAAACAATATTTTCTGAAGAAAAAAAATTTTTTTTTCCTGATGTTATTAGATGAAATGAAAGCAGAACCTTGTCTTCTTTCTGGGGAAAATTATTTTTTTAACTAGTTATTGAAATACTAGTGAAAATTCACTTGGGACTCAAATTGGCACTTTTCTAAATATTAGCTCATAAACTATACTTTTCTGAAATTAGAAAATGAAGTTTATAAAGAGTGTATTGTACAGTGCTGGTAATTTTTCTCAGATAATTTGCACATAAAAATAACTCTGATCTGAATATAAAAGTTTAGGCCATTTTCAGGCCCGGCATTTAAGGGGGGAGAAGAGGGATCAATTGCCCCCCCCCCGACTTTGGGAAATCAATACATTGGCATATAAGTGGGCGTGGTTTTTGCAACTTTTTGCTAAATTTTGCATTGTGTATGCACCCTCCCCCCCCCCGAAAATTTCGAAATGACGTCCCTGGACATTTTATTAATCAAAATATCTTGGAATTGATTGCCTGGGTAATGTAACCAGATATTTCTCACCTCAAGTTTTAATTACGAAGAGCCTTCTGTCGGTGAGAAGGGGGCGCCGAAGCTTGAAACATTATTGGCGTTTTAATTACGAAGAACCTTCGTTCGGTCAGAATGGGGTGCCGAAGCTTGAAACATTATTGGCGTTTTAATTACGAAGAGCCTTCGGTCGGTGAGAAGGGGGCGCCGAAGCTTGAAACATTATTGGCGTTTTAATTACGAAGAGCCTTCGGTCGGTGAGAAGGGGGCGCCGATGCTTGAAACATTATTGGCGTTTTAATTACGAAGAGCCTTCGGTCGGTGAGAAGGTGGCGCCGATGCTTGAAACATTATTGGCGTTTTAATTACGAAGAGCCTTCGGTCGGTGAGAAGGGGGCGCCGATGCTTGAAACATTATTGGCGTTTTAATTACGAAGAGCCTTCGGTCCGTGAGAAGGGGGCGCCGAAGCTCCGGTGAGAATGGGGCGCCGAAGGCGCGCTCTTAAAGCTTTGAAAGCGCTCTGTTCAGGGGAGGACAATTGCCCCAACCACACATTGGATCCGCTGCGCCTGATGTTAAGAAAGAAAAACTGCTTTCGAGTTTTCTGCTTCTGCCTACTGACTGCGTGTGAATAATGTGCGATGTAATTCTGAGAACAAGGCGACAAAAATACGTAAAAGTTAATACAATAAAAAGTTTGCCGTAAAAAAAAAAAAAAAAAAAAAACCGTTGTCGATCGGCGCTTTTTTGAGCGGCGCACCGGGCATTTGCCCGAATGCCCACATGGCCAGTCCGACCATGACTACATGCTTGGCACTCATTAAATAACTTGAGCCTATGTGACTATTGAAGTAATGCATCTTATCTCGTAAATTGGGGAATGTTTATTAACTGCCGAATAAGTATCAATAGAAGTAAAATCACTCGTTTCGCCAATTTCATTAGTTTAAGATAAAATTTGATAAGAAAAACTATTAAAACACCATTTGATAATAACTAGATGAGTATTAAAACTTATAATCTTAACTCAACGTATGCGTATTTAAAAATCTCTTTTTTAGAATTTTCAATTAAATTTACAACACTAGGAGCAATAAAATGTCGAAATGGTGGTCAAAAGAAGTTAAGACATTTAATTTAATTACTATTTTTCAAGAAAAAAAAACTTTGAAAAAGGTATTTTTACTTAAAACAGTTAAATTCTGTACCTCAGAACCAGACTAACGTAAGTCTATTTTCGTCATTTTTCGGTAGATGGAAAAAACGATTGTCGAATACATTGTTTTTCCCCTCTACTGAAAAATGACGAAAATGGACTTACGTTAGTCTGGTTCTGAGGTACAGAATTGTCGCTGTATTTCAATAAGTTAATTTAGTTTTAATTTGATGAACCCATATTAAGAATGAAAAGCTACATTAAGTATGTGGCCGACTACTGGATAAATCATCCAAACTGCTTAGAACCAGTGGTCGGCCTACCATGGCCGACTATTGGAAATGCAGAAGAATTCTGTACCCAGTAGTCGGCCACCCCTTTAAAAAATAATCGAGTCTAACCAGGAGTTCGCTCTTTCATTGAAACATGATGTTAGACATTCCATTAAGATAAAAATCACTCAAATTTACAGTGGAATTAAATTAATAAGGGTAATTGGCCATTTTAAGAAGACGTGTCCTCTTAGCTGAAAAATAAGCAGAATCGCAATCTTGGATGACGAGCACACCATTCAAAATGAAATGACTCATTGCTAATTCAAAAAAAAAGTACCCAAAACTTAACTATCACTGGTTGATGATTGAGGATAGGTACATGAATGTGTGAATGCGCCATATATGATTTTAAATTAAAAATGTACTATTTATGAGGAGTTATATGTCATTGTGGCCGACTACTGGAGACTGACCGACTACTGGAGCACTTACCCTATGTATTTTCTAAATTTGAGAATTTTTTTGCACAAACGTAAACAAAAACAATTTGAAATACCAATTATGTACTTGTAGTTAATTTTATTTGTTTTTTTAATTATTTTCAATGTATTCAATTTTGTAAAAGTATAGTAATTTAGTACTCATTTATGGGAAAAAATAAAAAGGGGGAACTCATGCAGAAATTTATCTATGTAAGCAGAGCACTCGAAGTCTTGGCAGTAATTATTTCGATTCGTTCGAGGATTCGACAGCTAAGTCATAACAAGATTTTAAGCTGAGGACCACATGATACCCGGCGCCAGCCGAACCGCGAACTTTCTCTGTGTGAAGTACAGTTGCCTAGTTTCGGTTTTGATTCATGAAAAGTGCAAAAACTTGCACTTTTTAGAATAATAAAAATGCACTGGAAAAAGCAGGAAATGAAGTAAGTTAGAAAGATTTTTAAGTATCTTAAATATTTTTTCAACGCTTATTTTACGCATTTCAAGAATTCTTACCTCTTGATATTACTTTTTTGCAGTCATTGCATTTTCAGTTCCCTCGACAGGTCTATAGAAACTGTAAATTGGATCTTCATTCAATGCATCCTTTTCTTTTTTCCAGGAAGTTATAGGTTCTCCAGCGTCTGATTCACTGTTGCTATCTAAAGTTTATATGGTGCTGTTTTGGTAATATTAGGCACCAAAGTCAAAATAATACCATAGAAAGCAAAGAGCTAACATGTGCGTGTTGAACTTCTTTCAGTACTAACGTTTTGTGATGTGACAACAATTTTGGCAACATTTGCCGGCGCCATGCTGTTCGTTCATGATTAGTAAAGGTTAAAATACGAAATATAATACATTTAATACATTAGTAGTAAAATACAGTATAAAAAGTATATTTAAAATATTAGTAGAGTTTCAATACATTTTCATAATGGTAAAATGCAAGAAGCTCTACTTATAAAACTTTATTAGTTATCAATACAATGATAATGAGGTTGCCAATTTGGCGAAAACACTTGATATGGTCACTTGATAAAACGTAGAGTGCACCATTGAAGTTTTTAGGGGTATACATTTTTAAGCACGTTTTTTGTCTCTTTTTTTTGGGGGGGGGGGAGAATGTTCCGTAGCATTTGAATAGGGCGTGCCATCACCTTTGGGGGAAGGCGAGATGTGGGCAAGTTTGTGCATACACATAAATTATTGTTAGTTGCACGCTTCCTGGTCATGAAATATCAGAATAAGTCAATAGGAAAAGTTTTTTTTTTGTTTTGAACACAAGGTTACCCCCGCCCCCAAAAGCAAAGTCGGAGCACAAATCCAAATAGCACGGGGACCAAAATAAAAACTAAAACGCAAATAAGTCCCCCCCCCCCCATGTTAAAAAATAGACGGGCAAGTATAGGCCATGACCCTCCCGGATGGGCACTCCTGCTTAAACGAATATGACTTAAAGGGAACATCGTAAAAGCGTCAATATTTAATTCAAGACTTGATAATTTAGAATTGAGTTACACAATATTTGATTTCAGAAAAGAAAACTGAAAACAATGATCTTATCACATAACAGAGAAGCCAGAGGTGGGCCCCTCCTCGAAATTTTACAGCATAGATCCCTTCTTAACTTAAAATAATTGTGTTTGCCGAATTCATCTGGCTAAACATCTTTTTAAAATTAAAAAGAAAAAAAAATCATTCACATATACACACACACACACACACACAAAAAAAAAAAAAAAAAAAAAAAAAAAAAAAAAAAAAAGAAACAAAGAAAAAAGAAAAGAAATGCGCAAAAAATTCATTCTGCCATTCAGAGGTTTTACTGTAATTCGAAAAACTCTCATCAAAAAGATCGCTCGGAAAGTTTGCTGTGTACTTCGGTATCTGCCAGATTCGGAAAATTCCGAAACCCAGTTGGACCCGTTGCCGCTCGATTTCAAACCACATGGTGAAAGTACTTTTAATTGTGAAGTAAAAAATAGAGAAGATAGAATTCCCTCTCTCTTAAGAAAACATTTTTTGTTTAAACATCTGCCAGGCATTTAGATGTTTTCGAGGCCGATGGGCCGTTGTTTTTCTCAAGTTAGCATCGGCGGCCGATGCTGATGGCCGATTGAAAAAATTTCAACCATCGGCGCCGATGCATCTGTCGAGCCATTATATATATATATATATATATATATATATATATATATATATATGTGTGTGTGTGTGTGTGTGTGTGTATATGTGTGTAAAATATAAGTTTAAATGATATAGGTTTTATTTATATTACTTACATTTAGCTGTATACATCTACATATACTTTCAATGAAAACTTTTTGCTGCTAACGTTACCCACTCAGTGAAGTTAAAAGGTTTAAAAGAGAGGAAGTTTCAATTAACCTAACCGAAGCTCGCATGCGAAGCTACAGCATCAGTGAGAAATAAACATTTTCCAAAAAAGAAGTATTTTTCTCAAATTACCGGTAATTAATCTTTTACCCGTAACAAAATTAGCGACAGAACGTTGTATTTTTTCTTTTTTCTTCACAGAACGTGTTAAGAAGCAAGTTCTTTCAACGAACTGGATATACTGATAGGAAATCAATAAATTTCCCTTCGCTAAAAGAAATACGAGCCAACAACTGTTTCATCCTCGGGAATGCCCCGATAAATTAGCTTTGACTACCCCCATTAACCCTCATTAGAGGAACATCTTTCTTAATGTGGGTATGAAGAGTACGAGAGAGAAACAAAAATACAAAATGAAAATATGCTTGGAACTTAGTTGTTTGTTAGGATGGAGATTGACCTTTTAGATTTTTTTTTTGTGTGGTTGAGAAAGAATAATTAAAAGTTTCTTTTGCATAGGTTTAATGGCATTATTTAACATTGTTGCAAACATTAGAAGAACAAACAAATTAAAAAAAAAACTACTTAAACATTTATTCCCAAGATTATTCAATAAGTAAATTACAGAAAAAAAGACTACCTCAAATGGTATAACTCCAGCTTATTTTACGTAGAAGTTGAAATGTTAGGGTCAAGTGGGGTAATTGTGAACATGGGGTAGTTGAGAACAAACGACATTAGTGTTTCTGTGAGCAATAAAGGAACCAAATAGCAGTAGCAACTGGAAGTTCATATCTTGATTACTAGGTTACGTTTTTTCACTGAGGTGTAAACACTGTACTAGAAATTTCCGTAGTTATTATTAACCCGTCCCTCAAAAAATGTCAAACAGTTTCTCACGGTCTTCCGGTCTTAAATTTCCGTCCTGTTCTGGCTGATAAAATTGTGGTAAGTTTCATAAGATTTGCCTTTAGGGCAAATTTAACTGGAATCAACTGGAGTTTCACTGCCTCTAATTTTTAGCACCCTGCGGGAAAGTGTTTATAATCACCCTGTATTTTTCTAGGTAGGCGAAATTATGAACATTTTTTTCAGAGTAGTTTTCTCCACTTCAGGTCCAATTTTGAGATCCAAATAGTTATTTTGATCATTTAACTGAGCCATTGACTTTTGTAATGATTTATGTAAAGTTGTATGTAGGCTTTAACGTCCAAATGCCTCGCACTTATGTGAAGAAGACGCCACCACCTCAGTACACCAATGACGACGTATTAAGGGCTGTGAATGATGTTATAAATTGGGAACAAGACCTACAGAGAAGCAGTGGACACCTACGCCATCACTCTGAGTGATCAGAATTAAAGGAAAAGTTAAAATTCATAGGATGGGAGCAGGTCGCCAAACAAACATCCCAACTGATGAGCTAACTCTAGGAAAATGTCCTAATTGCTAGGACTTCTATGGAGTTTCCTTGCGACAAGGAAGAGTTGAAAAGCCTTATTCAAGACTTTGCTTTGGCTAATGGGTTGCACGTCCGATTTAAAGATAGAAAGCCAAGTGATGACTGGCACATTAGTTTCATTAAGCGGTATGCGAACATTTGTCTAAAAAAAAACCAGAACTCTTACAAAACTCTAGAAAGAAAGCCAGAGATCCCTTCGTGGTTTATCATTTTTATGATGTAGTCAAGGAATTCACTGAAAAGTCAGGGTAAGCCAGGAGAAAAAGCATGTTTATATTTACCCCATGCACTATGGGGTAATTATGAACAATTGGGGTAATTAAAAACAAGAAGTTAAAAAAACATGCATCTCCAAAAAATTTAAAAAACGGTGGCGCAGTGTAGCAGAGAAGTGAATGATTGTTTCTGATGGGTGTCCAGATTTTTAAGTAGTACATGATGCTCCAGAGAGCAGTTAGCGTGTAAAAGTGTAAAAACTTGTTCATAATTGTCTCACTTGACCCTACATCTCTTTGGCTGATTTTTTAAACCACCACAAGGGAAGGGGGGGGGGGCATTCAAGATTTAAAACTGTTGATTCTCCAAATTTATCAGAATGGAAATAGATTTTTTTAACGTGACATATTGACTCAAAATTATGCTTTTTGCAATCACGAATTACGTAGGTACGCGAGTGTGTGTGTAGGGCATGTTTGTGCAGGCGTGTGTGTTTGTAGATGCATTTGTATTTGTAGGTGTGTATGTAGGTCTATAGATGTAGACCAAGGAAGTAGAAGTAGTTTTGTTTAGCAACAGAAAATACCTGCTTAGTTGATAAGAATATTACAATCTATGTGTAAAGCATCACATCTAAAAATAAAATTGCACGTTGTACAAAAGTATGATGCATTAAATGGAAACTTACTATAAAATTCTTAAAAAGGTGTTCAACAACAAAAAGTTTCACAAAAAACGCTCTTAAGAAGTCTCCAATTGAACGTTTTCAATACGTAAAAAAAGAGAAGCAAACAAGGAAAAACACTCAAATTGTAAATAGTTACAGATGCATCGAGTAGGTGGTTGGCTGGATTGATTGAATTTATTTGCTTAACCATTACAATATCTCAATCACATAAACTTAAAAATAGCGCAGTTACCCAGTGTTTTTAAATCGCTACCTAAGCTATACAACTTAACTTTGTATTGTATTTTTCGCTGTAAAATATCCTAATCAACAGTTTCTTAAGACAATCTTTAATTTTTAAGCATTAATTCACCAGATTTTTTTTAATGTAGTAAAAACAGGGATAATTTGTTTTAAGCTGATTGAAAGTTTTTGCGGCCCAAAAAAACTGCGTAAATAATTAATTCATTACATTTGAGAGAGACCTAACACCACAATATTTGTTTAAAGCTTGCAAGCACTTTTTTTTTTTCAGAATTTCAATTTATGCTAGAGAAAATTCTTATCTGAATGCTATTGTTTTTCGTCAGGCGGTTCTAATTCAGTTCTAACTTTAATAAACAGTCCTGAATTGATAAACAATAAAAACTGTTTAATGTTTGCTTAAATATTTTTCCATATAATGTTTCCAATACAACAAAACTAATAGCTTCGGTTTTATGTCTCATCATGTTTCACGTAGAAAATTGGAAATTGATAAGAGAGCAGAGTAAGTAAATCAAATGGATCGACATAGAAGATAAAAAATACGTTCTTATTGTATTTATACGATTAAAAGCTTCTGAAATTTGTAAAATATTTTATTGCATGTTGAATTGTTAAAACCCATAAAATGGATGGATCTTCTGAGAAATAACTATAAGCAATTAATTTATAAGGTAATTAACACATTTCAATAAATAAACAATAACATCTAATAGTTAATGAATGTATCCTTTTTCGCTCAAGAACGGGATGTTTGCTTTTCAATTTGATCACAGTATGAAGGGCAAAAACTTCCAATTATACACTGCAAAAAGTGACTGTTGTTTCTACAGTATTGTAACGAGTCCGTAGCACCTTCAACTTTCTTAAATGAGCATTCCAATCTTGAGGAAGTAACTATAAATTTATTTACAAGTATGTACACTTATTTACAATATGAGCAGGAAACAATTTCTAAACATCCAGCAATTAGGTAGCAAACAGTACACTGTACTCTCAACAGTAATTCAGCACCACGTATCTAACGTGAACAGTAATTAAGAAATTACAAAAGCAAAACAACCATTCGCCCAAGCGAATAAAACGAGCTTCTCAGATATCCAATCTGAGAAAAACTAACTCACTAAATGTCTTCGAGGCAGTTGAACATCTATTTATACTTAGAAGGAAATTTCTACAACATTCTAGCAAAATCCTTAGTGCTCTGTTCATTCCCAAACTGGAATAATCCATTCAAGAAAATTCTAGTGATAAAAAGAAAAACCCACGGTTTTACAACTCCGAGCGAAAATGTCTTCATGCTTATTAAATGTAGGGTAAGTGTAAAAACTACAAAATGTTACAGGGTCGGTATACAAATGATGAAAGTTATATCTGCAGATACTTTTGCAACATTTTGCCAGATAAAACCAAAACTAGTGACACCAAGAACAATTAAAAAAAATGGTGCAAGGCAGGAAAAACAACAACTATTTACAAGATTTGTAACAGTATAACACTGGTAGCCAAGGTTCCAATTTAAAACTGTAAAATGCACAGTAATAAACTGTAAAACTAGCAATTTTAGTTTCTTACTGTAAAGTTAGCAATTTTACAGTTTATTACCGTAAAGTATAGCTGTATTAAACTGTAAAAACAACAGTATAATGCTGGCAGCAGAGGTTCCAGTTTAAAGCTGTAAAATGCACGGTAATAAACTGTAAAATTAGTAATTTTAAATTATTACTGTAAAGTTAGTAATTTCATAGTTTAGTACTGTAAAATTAGCAATTTTTACAGTTTATTACTATAAAATTAGCTTCATTATACTGTAAAAACATTCATTTTTTACAGTGTACCTCATATGGTTGAAACTACTAGATTTAGTCACTGATGTTTGATAAACGAATATTAAATTTAGCTCCTGACTAGGAACCACACGACTAGTGTAATAATAAAAAAAAGTTGAAATAAGTAGCAAGCGAAAGAGCATATTGAGACCTTTTTGACACAAAAAAATATTCGCCCTTGTACCCCCTATCGCGATATCAGGTCAAAAAGTTTGCCCATTATTTTAGAAAAGTTCTTTTAGATTTGCGAAAGATTGAAAGTGCCACAAGTTTTCATCGTTTGCTTATGGCTGGACATCCATATGCAAAGAGTGTATAGAATGTCTTTAATTATTCACCGAAATTCGTTAAACGTAGAGACTAATCTTAAATTTTCTGCTAACTTTAAAATCTCACACTTCGGCAACAGGGACACGAGGGTAAATAACTTAAGCACCCAGAAAGACATTTCGCTATGCTTTTTTGATTGCTGCTGATTTATATTTTTAAATTATTACGCTATGGTGGCTTCATGGTAAGAAAAACTTTCTAAGGACAGATGTTCGAGGAAATTTCACTTGTTGTGTTTGAAAAAAAGCTATAAATACACAAAAGGCAGATGGCTTACGCTCTGGTTGAGATACTCCTGTTTTAAGAATTAGTGATTCTCAAACCTGAATTAAAGCAGTAAGAATTGCCCTGGTGGTTTCCCTTTTCGACATAAAAGTTTATTGTTATAAGTAGGGATGCACCAATAAGCAAATTGGCCGACTACAGATTACACATTTCTATTTCTATTATTTTACAATATCTATTTCATAAATACACTGGCGGAAAAAAATCCCAACACCAAGAAAAAATTACTGTAGAGTAATGAAATTTGGGTAATGCAATGGTCTAGTTAACATGTTTTATTGATTAAATGTACAAGATCACTGGCTAATTTAAGCTCAAGAAAATGCTGTGCAAATGTGAAATTATGTTACTTTAATAGCCGGTGTAACCTCCAGAATTTTGAAGGCAAGCCTGCAAGCGTGCATGCATTGAATCATACAGGTGCATCATAAGGTACATACGAATGTCACCTAGTGCCATGCTTGTTGCACTTGTTGTGTCAATACTAGGACAGTCATTGCTGACTGTGGACGATGCTGGAGTTGTCGTCCAAAGATATCCCATACGTGATCAATTGGAGACAGATCCTGTGATCTTGCTGGTCATGGTGACATGTCAACACTCTTTAGAGCACATTGCGTTACAGCAGCGGTGTGAGGGCGAGCGTTATCCTATTGGAAAATCCCCCCTTAAATGCTACTCATGAAGGGCTGTACTATAGGTTGAATTACCAGACTGACGACAAATTCGCAGTCAGTCTGTTTGAGATAACCACAAGAGTGCTTCTGCTGTCTTAGGAAATTGCTCCCGAGACCATGACTCCAGGAGTAGGTCTCGTGTGTCTAGGTCGCAGACTGCTTGGATGTAGGCGGTCCCCTGACCTCCTTATGACCAACATACTACCATCACTGGCACCAAGGCAGAATCTGTTTTCATCAGAAATTACAACAGATCTCCACTCTGACCTCCAGTGAGCTCTGTCTTGACACCACTGCCGTTGCAAACGGCAATGGTTTGCAGTCAATGGAATACCGGCTACAGGCTCACTGTCTCGGAGCTGTCCTTGAAGTAAGCGATTTCGTACCATTCTTTAGGTCAAGACGGTACCAACTGCAGCTCGAATGTCAGCCGCAGATGCAGTACGATGCGCCTCAGCCGTAAGCAGGATTTGGCGATCTTCCTTCTCAGTCGCGCCACGTGGCAGCTCGGAACTCGATCTTCTTAAGGTAGTACCATCCCTTGACCATAGCTTCCAATAATCATGCACGGTGAAAACATTCCCCCCAAGTCTTTCTGCAATATCGCGAAATGAAAATCTACCTTATCCTAGCCCTATTATACATTATTATAGGGCCATTATTAAAGCCATTATTACAGCCATTTAAAATTCAACACTTTTCTTGTTTATGAAATCGTGAGGTCGGTACTTCTTCTTTAGCATAGTGCTGAAACTCTATGCTAAAGAAGTATCGACACATAAAAAATGTTGCAATATTTTACATAAATTTATTATTATTCAAATAGAGACTTGATAGAAAGAAAAAATATTACTTCCATCATCAGTTTTAATTTCATATTAATACCTTTATTCGTGACAGTTTCTTGCTGAAGGTGTGCTTAAATATAATTATTAAAAAAAATCCTGAAATTAATCGCCCAAAATTTGCGGATTATACATAATTGGCAAAGCAGGCTAATTACGGCCGATTAATCCGTGCAATCCTAAAATGTATTGATGCCAACCCAGTGGTGTCATTAAGTGGTAGTTAGTGCACTTAAATGTGAAGCAGTTGCAAACTTAAGATGAAAGAACATATTGTGAAAGACCGAAATTAGTGAATGAAAACATACACTGGTTACGAGCAAAAATATAATTATTTAAACTTTCTTCGATGGTTTTGCTGTGATTTATTTTAAATTCATTAGCAAATAAGAATATTGTTTTGAGATTTTGGTCTTTCACAGTAACAATAACTTATACATTATAACTTCCAGTTTACTGGAGTTCATATGATAAATAAAAATAAAATTCAAATAAATAAATGACATAAAATAATCAATAAAGTTAAATTTCTAATAAGATAATTAAAGTTAATATCTACAAACGCGTTTTGAAATCACATGTGATTCAACTTATTGTGTTGCAACTTTTTGTTATGATTGTGAGATTCACTAAAGCTATTTTTAAATAGCATATGCTTTCAACGTCATTGTTTACGTCATACTTCTCTATTTAATATTAGTTATTCTATTTGCAAGATTTACTGAAATCTCTGACACAAGACATTACTTTAAAAATATGCATTAAGTTACTAAAAGCCTTATATTTTATCTATGAGTCATAGCTGGGATAAAATGGGAAGGCCTTACTTATCTCCCAGAGGAATAATTTCTAAGAATTATTAATAACCCTGCAGTAAGCACTTTCGTAAAAATAATTTATTTTGTCATTATATTTAATAAAGAAATAGCTAGCGCACAAAAATAGCTTCTCTTATACGTGGGATTTTCATGCCAATGGTTGTTAATGCTTCTCAGAATGAATTATAGTAGTCCCAAAATGAGCGGAAAAAAAGATCCAGTGTGTAAATAGTTACTTGTAACATAATATTTCAGCTAAAATGTAGGGGATGATGATGATATACAGATTTTTTAATTTTTTGAAAATTTTTGTGTTTAAAGGGTTAAGAGTTTTAACTAGATATTCTTGTAACTATATTTAATTAATAATTAAAATATTCGTCGTCAAAAATTTTACAGTACGGTAATTATTTAAAGCTTAGAGCAAACTGAGTAAAACTGGCTAACATGGATAAATTCGTACTAATTACAAGATTAAACTCAGAACTAAGAATCGAAATTACAAACTTCAAAGTTAACATACATTTTAATATGAACATGCATTTTTTTAATATTGTTTTTCAGAGTTTATATTTGTACTCAAGTCGTAATTTAAGTTTCCCGTTGGAAATAGCATAAAGTAGAAAATATCATGTTTTGATACTTGTACTCAAGGTTTCAGTGTCAAATATATGGTTCAGGGAAACCTTTTTTATGCCCAGGTGTTTTTTTTTAATAAAAAAAATACTATGAAAAAAGTAAATAAAAAAAGCATCTTCATTGATTAAAAAAATGTTTAATTCTCTTAGACAATTTTATTTCATGTTGGTAATTGTAAATTTTTTAAACACTAATTAAACCATGAATATCAACTATACGTTCCCAACACTTAATATTTATTTTATAAATATTAAGTATTGTTACTTGATGGCATAATTTATGTAGCGAAAATGAATAAACATCCGTTTTGAAACTTTGTGCAGTTCTATTTAGTTTCTTGTTTCCCAATTAAATATAATCTGAAACTGTTTTGCACAAGTTGAGGGAGAATTTGAAAAATTATCATACCAGCGAAAAGAAATGGCAAAGCGGGATTGAAAGACCAATCAGGACATCGACACAGGATTAAGTAAGTTACTATTACTACACGTGAACACATGCAGCTTAACATGGCGGTGGAGTTTCGTAGGGAGTTTAATAACATTGGCCGTGTTAACTCAGCACCCCTGAGGGAGGAAAAGGGCACTTTGTATATCAGTGTAAATCACGGCAAATTTTTGCTTTGGTTTCAAAGGTGGCACAGTTGGTATTTTAGAAATCATCAGGATGATTTTTAGCTAAGGTTGAATAAATGGAAGGATTTAGGATGGAAGAAGTGGCGACAAGTGCGACTTCTGCGTTCTGCTCATAGCAGTCTTTCTTGACTTTGGCGAGCGATAAGAACGATAGCTAGTAGTGGTCTAGCACAAACTATCAAGAATTCAGACGCACAATATATTGTCCTGGAAGCAAAAAAGAACTAGTAACAGACACAGCGGGAGAAATAGCAAAAAACATTTAACGGGCTCTTAAACGACTGATACCCTGAAAAGTTGGGGGGGGGGGGGGGGGCACTTTTACTTTTGAACACGAGGGAGCAGTCACCCACTTGCCCCTTTGTAAGAGCCGCCTATGCTAACCATTATAATTAAAACCTAATCTGAATAGAAACACTCTTATTCATGCTCTCACTAGAACTTATGTTGCTTTTCAGATTTTTTAATAAACTCATGTTTGTAAAAATTGCAACACCATTAAGGAATCGTCATAATTGAATGAAATTGAATACACAGCAGAGTGATAGTGGTACAAATAAATGATTAAACTTAGAAAGAGAGAAAGAGAGAGAGAGAGAGCCAGCAAACAATAAAAAATATTGAAATTAGTATTTTGTGTAGCCACCACGAGCTGCAATAAGTGCTGTTACGCGACGTGGCATGGAGTTGAACAATTTTTTGTATGTCTGCCTCATCAATAGCATTCCATACTGTTAGTATGGGTACCCAAAGTTCGCCCGTGGGAACAACAAAACGAGGATTAGGAGCGAGACTTCGACCAACGAAATCCCAAACATATTCAATCGGCGACATATCCGGAGAATACGCTGGCCAGGAAAGAAGCTGTACCTGCTGCGATGCAAGGAAGGATTGAACAGTCTTAGCGACATGAGAGCGGGGATTATCCTGCTGAAATACAGCGCTGGCAAGCCTTGAAGGAAGGGGATGTCTTGGGGCTGCAGAACTTCCCTGATGTACAGGTTGCTGTTCAGGTTACCCACAATTCGTAGCAATTAAGATCGTCCGTGATATGATATGGCACCCTAGACCATGACTCCAGGTGTCGTCCACTGTGACGTTCGATAATTCACTCTGGAAGGTGGCGTTCACAGGCATAGCGTCGGAAGCGAATGCGACCATCATGGTACCACAAATTAAAGCGGGATTCGTCAGAAAACACAACATACTGCCAATCAGCACTCCAGTCCTTATGCTGTATGGCCATGGCCCATTGTAGCGGCAGGTGGCGATGATTTAGCTTGAGGGGCATCCTGTATAAAGGAGTCCTTACGCGCAGTTCACGCTGCAACAGACGTCTACGAATTGATGAAGCACGCAATGAAACACCTATAGCCGTTGACCACTGTGCTGCCAGTTGTCTAGAAGAAGCTTTACGGTCCGTGAGCACCATGCCTATCAGGTCTATCATCGCGTGCTGACGTCACATTTCGGGGTCTACTCCCGGATTTCCGAGTTGTCTGACACTCGTTCATCCACTGCTTCCAAACACGCATCACTGTGCTGCTGTTGCGCTGCACACGAGCGGCGATTTCACGATAAGACAATCCAGCTTCACGAAGGTCGATGATCCTCCCCGTTCAAACTCCGTAAGTTGTTGAAACCTCGCTCATTTTCGTCGGAGAGGCAAAGGCAACGTCTGAGCTAACGTTTATCACAAGCAGATATCCACCTATCCAAATAATCCACACCTTGCTGCGGCCGTGTATTTATTTGGATGAATCCGGCGTTCAGAGGGCGCTGCTCAGTGTACGCATGCGCTACAAGTCTAAAATTCTAATAATTTGCATATCATATCCTGCTTTGCATTTGCTGAAAATTTCAGCCCATTCGCGTAAGTCCTTCATGGTGTTGCAATTTTCACAAACATGATTTTTTTTTTTGACATATGCGTTTCTCTCACTTAAACTTTTTTTTCTGTTGGTCCCTTTGGCTGGCTTATACAGGGTGTCCACTCCAATCGTGGACCAATAGCTAATTTCTAAACCGTTAGAGATAAGCATATAGTTTATTTTGGAAAAAATCTCCAAATTACGAAAGGAATTTTGGGTCTATTCAATGTTTTTCAAAAAATCAAATTTTGAAAGAGTTACGAAATTTAAATTTTTATACAGCCCCCCAGTCCTATCAATCATATTTAGTGAAATATTCTTGACACTGTAACGTTTGAAACTAAAAAAAAATCACTCTTCTACCACAAAAATTGACCGAGTTATGACGTTTTGAAAAATCAAGATTTTGCATTGTTTCATGACGTCATCGAGAGATCGCTTCCTCGAAACAATGCAAAATCTTGATTTTTCAAAACGTCATAACTCGGTCAATTTTTGTGGTAGAAGAGTGATTTTTTTTTAGTTTTAAACGTTACAGTGTCAAGAATATTTCACTAAATATGATTGATAGGACTGGGGGGCTGTATAAAAATTTAAATTTCGTAACTCTTTCAAAATTTGATTTTTTGAAAAATATTGAATAGACCCAAAATTCCTTTTGAAATTTGGAGATTTTTTCCTAAATAAACTATATACTTATCTCTAACGGTTTAGAAATTAGCTATTGGTCCACGATTGGAGTGGACACCCTGTATATGAGAGTATTCTGCATTTAATTAAAAATATAGCAGACTAATACGAATTAATTGCGCATACTAAAGCGCATTAATCTAAATGTAAAAGTATAAGAGATGTAATGTAATGGTTTTTAAATTATCTTCTAATATAAGGTTTCTCGTAAGAGAAAATTACAACAAACGTGCAGTAAAAATATACACAATGTTTCAGTATTTACGAATATATTTAATATGAAGGAATTTTTGTTTTTCCTTCGAAGTAAAGCGAACTTAAAAAAAAATCGTGATATTATTAGATTAAGATACAAAATTGATAACAGTATGTATCCTTTTTAGAAACTTAAGACATCAAATCTTACTGCAATACTCAGTATTAGCTCAAGTTCTAGTTTTAATTCCTTAGAAATTAATTTAAAAACTGTCGTAAGATGTTTTTTGTAATCAATTCATATGCTTCTCCATGGCGAGAAAAGCAATTTTATGCATACTCTTACTGAAAGATAAATTGAATTACTCTCCGAATTGAGTGGCATTTTATTTGATAAAAAGAACTCCGAAAAAAAAAAAAAACATTCTTACATTGTGAGGTGTTTATCTCGAGTGGCAAAATAAACCTCGCTCACATTTTTGGTGTAAAATGCAAGAGCAATTAATTATTTCAACAAAGAAAGATTCTAATTTCGAAACAATAACTATTCAACCCCTTTGGGCGCTATTGAAATTTACTGAAGGGGTCAAAAGCTTTTAAACGCGTACAACTTTGTTTTAGAAATTGTATTGTTTCTAAATTCTATTTGTTTGAATTTGAAGCAAGAAAATTTCTTGAAAATTGCTAAACTGGCTAGACAGTTAAAGTTAATTGCCGGTGTTATGTAATAGGCATTTGCAAAACATTCAAGATAGGTAAATGCTAGGGTTAAGCTCAAAATAAATCTTAACGTTTTTGAGTGGCATGTATGTGTATGTGTATGTGTATGTGTCTATCTATCTATCTATCTATCTATCTATCTATCTATCTATCTATCTATCTATCTATCTATCTATATATATATATATATATATATATATATATATATATATATATATGAATGCTAGTTTTACAGTTTATTACTGTGAATTTTACAGTTTTAAATTGGAACTTTGACTGCCAGTATTATACTGTAAAAACAACAGTTCACTTTTTGCATTGTGTCAAGCTGGTGCTGCCTTTTTGTCTTTTCTGAACTGTGCTGGGGTACGTTTCTCTAACCTCTTCCTAGCTCTGAGACTGCAACAACAGCACAAAGCGTGGTGGCTGTTTCCTCTGGGTACTAGTGGGCATTCTCAAAGAGAGCTCTTTTCGGAAAACGATGAATTGACTGACCTATTAACTACAAAATTCTTAGAAACGGTGAATGTGAAAGAATATCGGTAGCAGAGGCATTGTGGTAGAGAGTTCGCTTTCTATAGCCGAGGTTTCTAGAGCCGAGGCGTGGGTTCGAGTCCCGCCTCGCTCATGGCTGTTCTGACTTCCTTTCTGTGTGTTGCAAATCTTTGTTGTTGTGGTGTAACGTATATCACTAAACATTGGAAATCTTGTTGTATTCTTACTGCTGGGGTATCAGCCACCGTGTGTGGGTTTATCAGAAACCTCTAAATCAATCAAATCAAAGCAAATATTGGTAGCAAAAAATGAGCAAAAATTAGCTAATGGCTATTGAATTATAGATTTTCCTGTACATTTTTGTCAAGTTAGAGAGGTTTGTATCCATTGAAATTAGCATTGGACCTACCATTGGAAAAGTAAATGTCGACTTACTGAGGTTTTCGAGTTACAAGAAATGAAAACTGTATTTAGCAGGGCCTGTATTTATAGGTATTTATATTGCTGCATTTAGATGCAGCAATATAAAACTTGTAAGTAAGGTTTACTGCTACTTTTGCTATGCTGTCATTTAAATCTGTTTCTATTTTATGATTTTGCTTGGCCTTTTTTTTTAAAATGAATATGACATGGCAGTATTGAATAAGAGTAAGGGCCCCTGCTCCACATCAGCAGAAAACGCGACCGAAACCGAAGGCAGAAACCGAAAATCCGAGTACTTTCCTTAGGAACACTATTTAGTCCAATTTACGTTTCTGCTTTACTATTCTGCTTTACGTCAATGTGGAGCAGGGCCCTAAGTCAATTTTGTTCGAAGAAGTTGTCGTTCTTTTTCATCTGAAGTCTGACCGTGCAACAGATTTTACACGGTGCCTTTTTGGTATACTTATCATATATCATACTGTTGGCTATCTTTCTAAAATTTTAACAAAATAGTACTTTTTTTAGAAGTGAAGTTTTAATGAAGCAATAGCACTAAGCCAATATTCTTATTACTATCTCAATGATACTAGTAAATTAGAATAAAAAACAAACAGTTAGTAAATGAATATTTACTTATTATTCGTATTCACTACTGTCATCACGCATAAGAATAATAACTAAGTAGTTATTTATTTGCAGAAAATAATAATTTTGTTATGCATTTGAAGAAGAAAATTGCAAAACGTATTTGCGATGTCTCGTGGTTATAATCGTCCTTTTGAATCTTTATTGAATCTTTTAAAATGGAAATGTGACATCATAGTTTTGAATACCGTGTGAGGTTTAGTGTGAAAGCAATTTTATTCCTTGGTACCATTAATTCGTAAGACATATGCTACTCCATGTTCGTTTTAGAGTGGATTTACGTTTCACGAAGTCAGTTTGACAACAAATTTTGGATAGTCAAAAATATTTTTCAAACCATGCTACATGAAGCAAAATAATCTTATTTATTAGCTAATAATATTAGTTCTAGTAATTATTCCAGAATAATTAACGAATCTAATAAGTAGGCAAACACGTTCTAGCGATTTCTTACAGCCGAAATCAATCAAAGACTTGAAGAGTGCTAGTTTACCTTTTCAATGTTAAAAATTTACCTTCATTTGGGCCGCTAGAGATTGGAAACATGCACCATGAATTAGGGTCATGTTTAATGCATGAGAGTCTAACCGCTAATGAGAGTTACATTCGATAAAAGAAGATTTCTCAGCGAGAATTTTCGGTAGGGTTGCAGATATGCCTTAATGACTAAAAGCAGAGACAGAAAATAACTACTTTGCTTTGTTTGGGACTTGTTTCTGTATCCTTACACGGAGATTGACCTCAATGATATTTGTTAGTTAGGATTGCAAACCAACAACTTAAAGAAATTTAACTTAACTTAATCAACTAAAAAATATTTTATCTTTACTTACCACCAGTGCTCTTTTTTATTCAACAAAACTATCGTTGAGTGAAAAATGTTGCGAATATATAATACTCAATCCTTATTTTCATGTTTAAAAAGAATGCGAACTGTTATATGCAAATAGCCGTCTAGTAGGGGAGAGTGGTAATGAATGGGCCATGGTGATGAATGGGCCACTAACAAAATATGAAAAAGTATTTGCATGAATGTTTTTTTGATGACACCAATAGATGTAGCTATTTGTTCCACCAAACTCATCCAATTTTCATTCGTTTGCTCTGAGCCATTTTCAAACTAGAGTGGCATGGTCAAGAATCTGACTGAAAAGTAAGTTTTTCCCTTTTTAGTAAAACATTTCCTAGCTAAAATGTACCAAGTATTTCACTGCATACATATGTATAAGCTAGTCTTTCCATATCTATAAACTAATCTTAAGATGTATTTTGATGTTATCTAAATTCAATGTACTCAAAAAACCTAAACGTATTCCAAAAGTATAGGTGGGGCTGAATGGGCCACTATGTCATGGTAATGAATGGGCCACCTACAAATATTGTTTTTCTTCGTTTTCTTTGGATTTTCGCATTAATATGAAACACAACTGACTGTCATACATAGATTAAGATTACTGTCGTCAAAATAGGCTTGTAGTAACTTCTAAATATAATTTGCAGATCTATATTATATTCCTATAGTACAATAGACCTCTGGTCGCAGTGCGTGGCTTGAAAAAGCCCCCCTCTCTCCTTCAGATTATATTCCTCACAGTACAATTTCATTTTCTTTCTTGGTAACTTAAGTTAGATATTCCTTATTCCCAAAGTCTAGTAAATTTAAAAAAAAAAATTTTGAATTTAAGTTTGAAAATGAAGATGAAGTTTTTGAAAATGATTTTTAATATTATTTTTGAAATATATAAATTTTGTTAAATCATAGTCTGTATTATCTGTAATTTTTTTTAATATATATTTGATGTTATTTACTTCTTACAATCTCATTATTTAGTCATTTTTCTGCTACACAATTGATATGCATCAGTTTTATTTTATTGCATCAATTTTGATGTTTATATAATTTTAAATCAGTATGATTTTGCATAATCATGTCAAGTGCCACATTTATTTTGTCATATTCAGCAAATAAAAGATTAAATCCACATGTTTTCATTGAATTCATTTAGTGGCCCATTCATTACCTTCGATGGCCCATTCAACCCCATAGGTGGGGTTGAATGCGCCAAATTTCAAAATTTTTATTTTCTATCATAATTCATTATAGACAGGTGCTAATCCAACTTTTGTGACTTTTTTAGATAGCCAGATAAGTAAAGTAACTAAAACACCAATTTAGAGTTAAAACAAAGTGTTAGAAAAAATTACAAAAATTCAGAACCAAAAAGTGGCCCATTCATTACCACTCTCCCCTACTCCGCTGACTGCAAAATCAAATAAAGCATTATGAAAATATTCAAATATGTTGTAATTTCAAAGCAAATAATTAAAGATACAACTCTTTTTGATACGCTTAAGTGATTAATTAGTTTATACTAATTATAATTAACATTGTTCACAATAATGAACTAAAATGTTAGTTTGGTATTTTCTATTTGGAATTAGACTGTCTGGAGTTAATTATAACTTAATATATTAAATTAACTAATCAACTATTCGTAAAAATAATTAGTAACATGTACATTAGCATTCAAAATTTAATTTTACTTATTAAAGAATATACGAATTTATTATTATATGAATGATGTAATAATGTAAAAAATTGAAATGGTACTAATCGAAAGAACATTTCGAGACAGATTTTTGACGCAAATTCTTTTGCCGTCCGCTAATTATCGATATAGTATAATGTCTTAAAATCTTGCTAAATTAAAAAAAAAAACGCTGTTGACTTGACGAGCATGCTCAAAATCTTCACTTTTCCACAGAAACGCTTAACATCTTACGCAAAACAGACCGATTTACGATTTGCTTGGCGATTTTGTTGCATTGTCGAGAAATTGATCAGGCAATTTTACCGTCTGTACATCTATCTACAAATCGTGTGAACCGAGCGACATTTCTTAAAAATTTCTGAAGGCTTTAAACAATGCTTCCTTAATACTAAATGCTTATCGCTTTCTAAGTTTCAACAAAAAGCAAAAATGAGCATCAAGTTCAGAACACACTGCCACCTGCCGGAGTTCTTCCAAAAAAGTAAACATATAAAAAATAACGATTGGTTGATTTCTAAATTTAAATTCAAAAGTTAACCAGTCAAAACTGTTACTCGAATTGTTGGAACCCATGGTTGGTAGCAAGGTAGCGCTTTTTTTCGAACAGTTGGATTTTTTCGAGGCAAGTGCGGTAGGCATTTAGTAATACGGAGGCGTTTTGAAAACCGATGTTTTAAAAATGCCAGATCCTCCTGTGTACCACTCCCTCTCTTTCTTTCACGTTTTTGCTCTTAAATCATTTAAAAATAGTACTTTTTCTCAAACACCCTGTAATATGCTTTTGTAAGCTTCTAGGTTTTGCTGGGTTCTTTTACGTAAGATGTGTACACGAGAGCGTTTTTGTGGAAAATTACTGATCTGTTCTGTGTGCGAAATTCATGAAATAAATTGTTGATAATTTGCGAACCATGAACTCATTACATTCTGAGTTAACTTCAATATAATGGCGGATTTTACTAAAATTTTGCCTAATAAATAGGTTTAAATGTATTAAAATATAAATATAAACAAATATTCCTCCATTTTCAATAATGAGTTTTGGTATCTTCTTACCTTTAAATTACCTTTTCTTTTCCATAAACGAGGCATATTAAGTTTTCAAAACTGTTTTCGTAACTGTAAAAAGGTATGCTTAAAAACTAAACTGAGAAAAAACAGAACTGGAATTAAAGATGAATAAATGAGATTTACCTCATTTTAAAAACTAAAAATTAGTGAGCGGGAAAATATGCTTGTTTAGTTCTGGACGGAACTTCTTGTTGATTGTTCTTCCATAGATGAAGCTGTTAACCATGAGCTAAATAAGCCAGAAAAACATATAATTTCGGTTTAAATCATAAAAAATAGAAAGAAAAAGTTGTTTTAGCTTGAATATCTTGTATTCAACAAAAACTATTTTATTCGTGAGCAATTGAGTTTTTTTGTTTCATGTTTCCTCCTTTCTGTATGTATTTCTCTTTAAAAACACATATAATTCAATATCATGTATAAAAGGAGCAATTTGCATTGGAAATAAGAGAGAAATGTTATAATATTCGCTTTTCGGTATTATATCTATTTTTACACATTGCGTAGGTTTAAAATTTAATTATTTCACTAAAAATAAATTTGCGCAATTCTCCAACATTACACTGAGTTAATATCAGGGCACCGTTTTTAGAAATAGAGATACGAGTTATTCAGAAGTATCTGCAGAAATGAGTTTTTGAGATAATTGAAGAAACGCTTTTTAGATTCCATACTAACAGTACACTGTAAAAAAGGGATGTTGTTTTTACAGTATTATACACAGCTTATTTTATAGTAACAAGCTAAAAAAATGATTAATTTCACTGTAATAAACTGTAAAATCGCTCATTTTACACTAGTAAACTACAAAACTGCTGCTTTACAGTCATAAACTGTAAAATTTGCTAATTTTACAGTTTATTGCTATGCATTTTACAGCTTTAAACTGGAACCTCTTCTGCCAGTATTATACTGTAAAAACAACACTTTATTTTTGTAGTGTAGGGGGATATTGGAATATGAAGTTTTTTTCCTGCGAAAAACATATATACAAGGTTGTAAAATGAAGTTAAAGTACAACACATGACATGAAAAAAAAAAAAAAAAAAAAGAAAAGAAAGAAAGAAAGAAAGAAATGAAATTGAAAAATTCGCAGTTACAACGCTTTGCTTTCCACGGCAGCATTACTGAATGAGGTAATAAGGAATCGTATTTACCATTTAAATAAAGCAAACCTCTTTTTTTCAAGTCTCTAAAGTTGTTAAGCATTGACGAACTCCTTTTTCGCCCAAATTATAATTTTATATTATTTTACTAAGCTCTTTACACTGAATAAGTGATGTTTTCTTTTACAAATAAAACAGTTGAAATGAATTACAACCACATATTACTGCTGTTGCAACGAAGATGAATATTTTCATGCTGACACTGCAAACTATAATTTGTCTGCGGAAAATCTAATTACCTGGATTTTAAGTTACTAGTTAATATGGACTTGCATAACTTTGTAATAGTTTTACCCGCATTAAATGTTAGACTTTTCATACTTAATTGCAATCGTTTTCTAAAACGCACAAAGACTTCTCTTGCAAATACGCATTCAACCAGTGCTTATAGGCTAAAACGTATATTCCGAATGCATGTCATTCTTTATCCCCATCTTCTTTTATCCAAATTTCATTCTCGGTCCTGGGATAGTTAAGATGAAAGCATGTCGAATAACAGCTGCGACGACACAAAAGATTTCAGAGCGAAGATTAATTTGCAGTTTATTTACGTTAGGCGAAATTTCCCGAAGTCAGCATTAAATTTACTTCCGGCTTAGCAGCGTTCAATATTAGGAAGGCGGAATTTATTACCTTATTTGGCCAATGGCACTTGGCAGAGCGCTCTGAGCTAGACTATTGTTTTATTAGGGTAAACAGCATTCTGCGCACATAACTCTTTATTTACGAAGTCAACTTGAAAGCAAAATACGATTATGGACGCATTTGTTTGTCGAGGCGACATTTTCGGCTTGATCTCAGAAGCACATATCAAAAATTGTAAATCATGAGTTATGTGCTCTGGCTATCAATTGAGAATGTCTACCAAGTATAAAAATTTCACTTTACGTTCTTATAAAAATTTATCAGAACATTGTGTGTTTTATAGCTTTTTTGAGTTTCAACGGTACTCTTCAAATCATACATTGACACAATGAGTTCTTTACTATTATTTTTTTAGAAAACACAGTTCTCTAGTTTTTTGTCATAACGCTATAAGAAATTTTAATCCCTGAAGAGTTTGCTAAAATATTGTTCATTCTTTTTTTTTGTCTTTTTGCTGTTCCGTTTTAACCTACAAGAGCTCTATTATCGCAGTCATTGGCGCTGAATGTATACTTCCAATTACAAAAATGGGAAAAATAAAATGCAGAGAAAATATATCAAATGATTGAAGCAAAACAAATAAGCTTTAACTTTTCCATCTTGAATTCAAATTTTTAACGTTTCTCGTACAAATTGCGATAGGTGCGCGTGTGTGTGTGTGTGTGTGTGTGTGTGTGTGTGTGTGTGTGTGTGTGTGTGTGTGTGTGTGTGTGTGTGTGTGTGTGTGTGTGTGTGTGTGTGTGTGTGTGTGTGTGTGAAGGCGTATGTCTGTATAAAGGTTCACATGTGTGTAAGAGTGTGGGTGCGTGTAGGAGTGTGTGTTTATATGCTGGATGTCTGTATGCAGACAGGCATATGTGTGTCAGGATTGAGTGTGTATGCGGTCATATGTGTGTTGGAATGTTTGTATGTAGGAGGGTGTGTGCGTGTATGTCGGCTGGCTTGCCTGCAAGTGGTAGCATTGCTTCACCTCAAAGAGAAGGGGTCCGCCAGTAGAGGGTCCAGTTCCAATCTTAATAAGGAACCTCAACGCCAAGTACCGCCGAATGAGATTAAATAGCTTAATCTTAAAAAAAAAAAAAAAAGAAAAAAAAAAAAAGAAAAAAAAAAAAAAATGCAAAATCTAAACGCTAACTTATAGTCAATACTCAATTAAAAAAAAAGTTTGTTTTATTAAAGAGTCCTTTAAATAAAATATTACAACTAAACTATTTTATTTAAACTCTGAGGAAAAAAGAAAAAAGAAGTTCTCCTTTCCTCATTCGAAAGAAATTTATGAAGAGCGACGCACGTATTTTTCAAAAAGCTTTACCATTATATCCGCTTTATTGCTCGGAAATAATTAGAAATTCTTTTAAATAAGCACATAGTTTCATTTAACCATTCTTCACAAAATGCAAACACGAAGTTTTAATTTGTATTGAAACTGTACATATTCCACGAAATAAGTATGCATATTCTTGTCTTTAAACATCCTTTTCGCTTTTCAAGAGACATGATTTATGGTCTTAATTTCTTTTATTCCACGTAATTATAATGAACAACTTTTTTTTTTACATTTCCATTTTAATTCTTCTGTGCAGTGTTAGAGGTAAAATGAATAAGCAAATGCCGATGAATATAACGAACTTAAAATTATCCGAGTGAATTGAATATTTTTATTGTGTAAATATGACGGAAAAGATAACACCAGCACAATTTTCAGAAAAAGCTTTTACAAAGGAAATTAAATTTTATTGACTAAAACCAAGATTAACAGAAATAGCCTAGAGTGGTTTCGTTCAATTATATTTAATGCTTGCAACAAATGGATTAAAAATTTAATGACCTCTTTATCGTAAAGTATTAAAATAAATAGGCTTAATGCACTATTGTAAAGATTTGGAAAACAGAGGATTTTCTTAAGCTTTTGAAAGCTCAGAAAATAAGCAAACATTTTTGAAATCAGTATACTTAAGGGCGATTCCACGGCCACGTGTGGGAAAATCAGAAGAAATTTCCACTAACATTCATGCATGTATAGGAATAATTTATGGCTACAGGTGAAAAATTTTTGAACCTGGGGAAAGTTCACAGTGCATGTGATTTGAGAAGCAAAATTTTTTTTCCTGATATCTTTTTTAATTGGTGTTTTTCATTAAAGTATTACTGTCACGTGTGGGACAAGAGCTCGGACATCAGTTTTGACATTTCACAACTCTAGTAAAAATTCCTGCGAATCTGTTATGTTCTGGCAGCTCCAAATTTCTAAACATACAGTATGGTGTCCTACTAATAATGTTTTGCAGTGTTAGCTTTAAAAAATAAACCTATACTACATTTGTAGCTAGTTTAGTGACTGTCACGTGAGGGACATAAATGTCACGTGTGGGACATCTTGCGATTTTTCACCCTATTGAATGAATGAAAGCAGTTACTAAGTAATGTGTAAAACATAATTTATTGTTCAAACCAGAAAATATCTACCTTTTTGAGAAAAAAAGACATAAAAAAAAATATTATTTGTAAATCAAAATGTCATCAAGTAATATACAGAAAGATCAAATTTTAACAAAATAAAGAATGCAAAGTAAATATCAGCAGGTGTTTCACGGAGAGTCTTTAGAAATGAAACATGAGTAGTTCTAAATATCTATAAATTTATAGCAACCTCTCGTTTTACCAGAAATTGGTGAAGAAATAATTTTAACAGTATTTTTTCTTAAGTAAGCATTTTCGTTTCGTCGTGTAGGCCATTTAAAACAAACTGGAAGTTTTGATGGCTCCATTATATTTATAAAACATGTGTTACTTTCTACCCTTTTAAATATTTCCCCTCGATACGACCTCCCTTTCTAGTAAACAACAACTCATTTTAGTTCTTGCTTTGGAATTAATTTCATGCAACTGTTCGATTGAAATGTGGAAGTTTCTCCTGAAAGGCGTTGTGTTCTGCAAGTTAGCCTTTGCAATAAATTTCATGGAAGCTAGATATGCTTCTAATGTTTGTAGCTTTTTTCCAGGGATTTTTGCTGCGCACTTTTTCTCTGAGATACTTCTTTTTATCTGACTATTTCAAGGAAAACTAAATGTTTCACAATCTGAAAGAAATCCTATTTTGAAATTGTATTAGATACTAATTTTATTTTTGAAACTTAAAATCATTTGTACAGTCGAGTCTCGTTGACTCGAAGTCCTAAGGAACTGAATTAAAGTTTCGAGTTATTGGAAGTTCGAACTATAGGAAGTTTCTAGTCTTCTGAAAGGTTTGGGAACCAATGGCGGGGGGGGGGGGACTTCGAGACAAAAGAATATTCAAGTTATGAGGGCTCGAGTTATCAAGACTTGACTGTAGTTAGGAATAATTTTTCAGTACTTTCGTTTTTTTGAGTGTTAACATGCCTTCAAAGATGGTTTATATTAATTCTTTCGTTAGAGCCCCGCTACATTATTCTGTATTCCTGATTCCGTACTGTTAGAAGTACAGCTTCATGTAGGTAACTGTCTTCAGGGATATGACATACTGAACGTTAGCGTGTTACAAAATCTCAAAAGTTGTAGCTATTTTTTTGCTTTTGGTTACGGTGTTGTAAGGATTGGAAGGCATTGGCAAATGAATAAGAATTACATCAAATCAGTCCCTCGTATGCAAAGATTGCAGACTTATATGAAAAGGAATTTTTAGTGCAGGAACAAATAACATCTGAAAAGCGCATGATTTACGAATAACGTATCGTGTTTTTGAACAGAACAAGAGAAGGCTCTTACAATTCTCAGAACTCATAGTGGTAATTTTTGTTGCACGAGTTAGCGATGAAATTGAACCTCGCAGAAAATCAGTATTACTTTATAAAATGCGGCGCAATGGCTTCCAAGTTTCATTTGTTGACAAACAAAATTGACGAAGAGACATTCCGAGACTAGAAGCAGATCAAAGATAGACGTGTGCTAGGATGACAAATATCAGTTTCCTTTCTGTTCGAAGATTAAGGCACCGATTTTGCGACCTAGGAATTTTTGCTGAGGATGATCAATTTCTAAGGCGAACACCGAGAATGAATATTTGCTAACGTGCCTTAAAAAAGAGTTACAACTAAAACTCATCGCATGTCCTCCCTTGAGGCTTCCACGCTTCACAAAGGCAATATGTAAACGAGAGGACTGGCCAATTGCGTGCCTCTTACCTTACGTCATAGGATAGAATGTTTCATGTGAGAACTTTAATATGTCGACTGGATGACAGACAACTAAATTTCCGTTCTGGTTTCAGAAACAATAAGGTGTAACCTCCAAAGCGTTGACTTGGACTTTTCCATTTGGAGAAATTATGATAACAATATGAAACAAGATATCATGCACCAAAAATGTGTTCTTGTGCCCTTTAGGACACCTAAGCTCTTTTTGTTGTTATAACGATGAAAAGATCCTCAAAATTGAATACCACCAACGTCCAACTTGGCTTCGATCGATGGTAGCTCCACCGTCTGGGCTAAAAATCCTCGTTCTATTCACTAGGCTATCATCGGCAAATAAATATGTTGATGATGTAGATATTGTTTTGAATAGGAATGTGCATTGACGTCTGACCGTTTACAGACATACTGCATTTTACCCTAGAAGCGACATTTTTTCTTTCATGTGGCACTATTACTGCCAATTAGACGTTTAAGGAATCCTTAATATGCTGTATAACCATACGACACGAAATCTGAAAATTTTGTTAGTCTTGAAAATCCTTTGACAGAAGTCACGTTTGAAATCACGACGTTATGTGTAAGAGACAAACGCTGAATCACAACGTTACCATGAAGGACCTATTTATCAAAAAAGAGTAAAATTCTTATTAAAGAAGCAGTCTGTGTGTTGCATCTCTTTGAGCTGACGTATATTGCTCCTCTGATAAGTTTCCTCCATTAAAACTTTTACCTCTTTTTTTGGTAACTGAGAAGGATAATTGGCGCTGAAGAGTTGGCAAAAGTATTATACCTATAATTAGCGGCAATTACTTGTTTTGTATTATCCGAAAAGAGGTAAATATTGTCAATGTCGATGGTTATCAATTTAGAGGAGCTCTATACAGGGTTTCACGTATTTCCGCGAAGAATTGTGAATGCTTACATCTTAAAATACGACTTCTTAGATGCTACCCTAGCAGTATCATCTCATCGGCCGATGATCGACCATTCATCGAAACCCGATGAAATTCTCATCGGCCGATGATCCAATATGTCTCAGCGGCCGAGCAGAATCCGAGCAGCAAAATCCGATGAGAATACGATGAGATTTGGAGCAATTTACGAGCAGAACTGTCCCATGCCGAGGGATTTCATCGGGAAACTTGATCGGAAGGATATCGTTTTCCGATGGAATATAGCTCATCTTATTTTCAACGGGAAAGTTGATCGGAAGGATATCGATTTCCGATGAAAAGTAGCTCATCGAAAACCGTGCTCGGATACTTATCGGAACGATGTCATCGTGCGTTACAGGATCAGTTTACGAGGAGTTTGTTAATCGGCCGAGCAAAATCCGATGAGTTGATTCTACTTGGGTATGTGTACGTCCAACCTCTATAAATAAGTAATGTTTTGTATTACAGGGCAGTTACACCAGCCTGCACAAGGCTTGTATTTTAAGAAGTTATCTTCAGCACCAAGCAAATTAGCACCATTTTCGAGCTCTATCACCAAATTTGAGTATGATATACTATGCTTGGGATAATTTAAGTCGGTGCATTACTGTACTTAATCCTCTTTATCAAAGACTTGCCACACTAGCAACTGAAGTTCACAATTAAAATCTCTGAGTTCTCAGGGAAAAAACTGATGATATTATTGACTAACTGATTAATGTGCTGTATAAAACTGTCCTGTGTTAAAAGAGAGGAACTCAATTTGGTAGTTTTATACAGGGGATAATTTTAAAGCACCAACTAAAGTTAGGTAAGCACCAACAGCAAATATCATGCACAGAATATAAAGTTTTGTTATTTAAATCGTAATATTTCGTTTGTGATAAGCATATATGCTTCTTTTGTATAAATATTCTTATCTAAGCTGAATTCAGTGAAAAACATTTATAGAAATAACGTTGAACAGTTTCGTGTACATCGGGAAAAATGTAGTTAATTACATTGATGTTACGTTAGATGAAAGTCTTTCGAACTTTAAAAGTCTTCGAATACTGCAACTAGTTGGCAAATTCAAAGAAATAAGTCATATTTAGGAATATTAAGTTGCATGAATGTGCTAGTATTTTGAAAACGAACAGCTATCCCAAACTATTTGAATACCGAGAGGATCTCACTAGCTTTATTTAAAACACGTTACTTAGCGAAAGAATTACTGTAATACTTTTCTGAATAGTGGGTTGTTAATTAACGCAAGACAAAGGATATACGCAAAACAATGAATTATTCATTGCGTAACTTAACACAATGCTTAAAAGTAGACAAATATTTCTCCTTCGTTTGATAGCCATTTTCGACAACGGTTTTAATTCTACAATGCCCATTTTCATATTATGCTGCAATAATTAGCATTTGTTTTCTCAGATCTTATTAAATATGCAGAATCCCTTGCTCTTTAATATGTAGTCAATTTTTATTTTAAATTATAAATCTTCTCCGAAAAGTAAATAGTACCCTATTCAGTAACGATCAGGCATTACTACAGATTTTAACACCTAGTCTCAGCATACGATTCTCATTATAAAGTACTATAAATTCTCCTTATAATGACAGTCTCGTAATTTGCATAAAATATTCAAACACAAAATTAATCTAATATAATATTTCCTTTCTTCCCACATCTTTTAATTAGGATTCTGTACTTTTAATCTGTTTTAAAAGATTATTTGAACTACCATATCATGCAAGCTAATTAATGAGAATCAAGTTAATGTTTCTGGTTAATGTTGTTTAAGTATGTATGGGCTGTACAAGTTTTGGCATTAATCTCCATTACTGCTATTTCTAACTTTAGGTTTATCGAATATTTTCTAGAGTACATATAAACTGATGACACAATAAATACAGTATTTTTCTTCTTTACGATAAGGATGCTTTACGTGAGTCAAGTACACTGTAAAAATTAGATATTCTTTTTACAGTATAATACAGCTAGTATTATAGTAACAAACTGTAAAAATTGCTAATTTTCAGTAATAAACTAAAATTGCTGCTTTGCAGTAATAAACTGTAAAACTTATTTAAGTTTATTACTGTGCATTTTACAGTTTCCAACTGGAACTTCTGCTGCTAGTATTATACTGTCGTTTTTACAGTATAATACAGCTAATTTCGTGGTGATAAACTGTAAAATATCTGCTTTACAGTAATAAACTAAAATTGCTAGTTTTACAGTTTATTACTGTGCATTTTACAGTTTTAAACTGGAACTTGCTGCCAGTATTACATTGTAAAAACAAAAGTGTTTTTTTTTTTTTTTTTGCAGTGTATTATTATATAATGATTTCTAAAGTAGAGGGGAACCACAAAGGATTTATTTGTTTTCAAACGGTGTTCCCGTTCAACTTTCCGTCACCGCGGACAGTTTACAATCCTAAGAATAAATACTATATACACTGCAAAAAATAAGCTGTTGTTTTTACAGTATAATACTGAAAGAAGCGGTTTCATTTTAAAACAAAAATCACAGTAATAAACTGTAAAACTAGCTATTTTACAGTTTATTGCTGTAAAACTAGCAATTTTGCAGTTTATTACAATAAAATGAGCAATTTTTGTTTATTACTGTAAACTAGCAATTTCAGTTTTTTACTGTAAAATTACTATTAAGTTAGTTGTATTATACAGTAAAAACATCATTTATTTTTTTCTTCAGTATTGCTAATTTCATAAAGTAACACTTAAGAGGTAAAACTTTCTTTCCATTTTTTCATAGGGCATAATTCTTCAGACATGAAAAGTTTGACACATTTAATAAAACCTCATGTAAATTTTTAACGAAAAAATTGTGTAGCTGATAGCCTCTTCTCTAGGTAACTTGAAACCTTATAACTCGAATATTCCTTTATCTCGAAGTTTTCTTTCGGTCCCAAACTCTTGAGATGGCTGTGGTGAACTGCACGTAGCTCGAGCTATAAAAAAAATCAAAGATTTTTGCTGGTCTCTTGGTGGCTTCGAGCTACCGAGGGTTGACTATATTATATATGTACGTATTTTCTTTTTTTCTTTGTTACATTTAAGTTCCCAAGAGGATTAGAAACGTGTCACTTTAAAAATGTAACTTAGTCTTAAATATCTAAATTTTAAATATTTTCAAGTCACACTTATTAATAAAGAAATATTATCATAATTTTCAAGAAAAACTTCTTTATTGATAAAAGTGTTATTTTATTTTCAAGCGAGAACCGCACTTTATTAAAAGAATCAGGAAAAAATATATAATTAAAAAAAAAAAAAATAAAAAAAAAAAATAAAAAAAAAAAAAAAATAAACACGAATCTGAAGTTTTCAAAAATAGACAATAAATATTAACAAAACACGTTCATGTAAATCAAAGAACATATAATAATGCTCAACAATAAAAATAACATCAAGTTGTTTTACAAAAATGCATTACCCTATGTAATTTAGATATTGATCTCGATTTTAAAATGTCGGTGTTAAGTTAAAATACGTAAAAAAAATCATTGTTGCACCAAGTCATCTAAAATTTTTCATTTATTTTGAAAGACTTAAATTAAAAATGACATTTTTGAAATTTTTATAATACAGTGACATGATTTAACTTTTATGAATTTAGGTTTTATTTATTAAAAACGTTTCTTTAAAGCTCAACAGAGACCAACTTAAATTCCAATCCTTAGTTTCACTTAAAAACCCTATTGTTATGATGTGATAGTAATGTAGAAAAGAAAGAAAAACAAATCGGTATTAAGGAAGTAGCTTCTTTTGGGAAAGTTGGATAAACATCTTTCTTTTATCAGTATTCACTTTTGTAAACATGTTTTACCTTAATTTCTTACAGTTTTCTTTTCATTTTTTTGTAGGAAATGTGTTTAAAATTTAACAAACCTAGTAATTCCCATGGCACACGGATGTTGCTATTTTATTGTAGCAAATCGAAGTCTTACATTTATTTATGCGTGCCTTTTCAACTCATTAAAAATTATTAAAAAACAGCTCGATGCTAAACAGTCATGATAAGTAAAAGAGCGATTCCACGGAAACTATCAATTTCGCACAAAATTCTCTACAAAGATTCCAAATATATTACAAAGATTCCAAATAAATTACAAAGATTCCAAATATATTACATAACTGGTTGATTGCATGGTATTTATGAAGAACATAAAACCGAATTATATGTAGTACAATTATTATTGTTTTGGAAGATTCCTATAATACATAAGATCGTAAATTACTAAGATAAAAAAATATTTAAATGTTATTTTTAGAAAGTTTTCAAACATTAATTTCATTGTGTGAAAGTAGAGACTATATTCTTCAGATAGCTCATGCAATAAGAAAAAAAAACTAAACATAATTTTCATGTTAACTGCAAAATTCTCCTAGATGTGATTAGAAGATAAAATAGACAGATTGTATAGATTGGTCAAGAAAAGTATTATTACACATCAGAAATCTGCTATCATTTTTGCATGCTTTCTTGTAAAAGCCAACAGAAAACCAAGTATAAAATACATAAAAGTGTGAAAAATTTTTAATGTAATCAAAAATATCTTAAACAACAACAAAAAAAAGTTTGCCTCTGATCTGGACTGAATTTCGTAGAGAGGTATTTCGGCATCCGGAAAGGGTCGTAGGGGGGGTTTTCGAATTCCAAAAAAGTACCGATCTGCTCGGATTTTAAATTAACGACTCAAAAATGTTTAAAATTTCTCTTTCTACCCGAAATAACTATCGGATCTTCTCGACTTAAGTCGTACAAAAAAAAAAAAAAAAAAAAAAAAAAAAAAAAAAAAAAAAAAAAAAACCTTTTGGGGGATTTCCTTCCGACATATTTGAAAACTCTTAATCGCTATTTTTAACCCCCCCAAAAAGGGGCGTTTTTAAGTCAGATAAATCAATTTTAAATTTGAATTTAATATCGTCTGCACAAGTTTGAAAGAAATCATTGATAATTGAAAAGTTTTGCCCTTTTTCTTGAATATAAACAAATAAATTCTTGCCTTTGTTTCAGACTTTTCCTGTAGCTGGGGATTAAAAACTTTTTTGGCGATTGATAAATTTTTGGTTCTGTTTTCCGGAAACATCAAGGGCCCTGGAGGGGATCGAACCCTCGACCTCTTGCTTTCAAGGCAAAACTTCTAAAGCTAAGCCATGGGGGCCCCTCAAATACTAGTTTTATTTTTCTTGAAAACGATTTTTTCACGATTTTATTTTGGTATAATTATTAGTATATTTTTTGAAGTGAAAGCAAAAGCCGGTTTTCCCTTTAAACTGGTTTTCCCACTAAACTGCTATAACATCTAAAATCTGACGCATTGAATTATTAACTTTATCTGGTTTCTGCATCCACAGATATTTAAATTTCTTAAAAGGAATTGAGTACAAAAATTTTTCTTTGCAAGATCAATTTAAATTACTCATGCGATCCATTTTTTCACTAACTTTCCAAAAGTTCCAGAGTAACTTTTAGCAGTATTGTTACTCATGACCTATTTAAGAATTTCTCTCCCCATTAATCATTTTCTGCAGTTGAAAAGCTAGTTCAGAAACATATGTGGTGACGAAATAAAAATTCTGGCTGTATTTCTTTGAAGTCCAAGGATGACACGAAATCTGAAAGTTATAGAGACTTCTAAAGAACAAATTATGGTATAATTGCTTTTAGAATAAACAGAAAAATACTATTAGCATGCTCTCATGATTGAAACACGAAAGGGCATTGTGGTGGAATACTTATAAAAAAAGATAAACCATTAGAATGTTTAAACTAATCTATAACTGCAAATTCCAAAACATTCCAGTTTTAGTTTTGTTTACAGCATCTATTATTTTTAATTCAGTCATTGAAGTTAATCGCTCTGAAACCTCTATTTAACTTTTTTTTCTTTACTTTTGTTATTGAATAAACTAATAAAATATGCAATTCTTTTTGCACTTGTTTACCACTTAAATCTGCTTTTTTCTTAGCAAAAACAAGATAACTTACATTTTTTTAAAGGACAATCTAAGAGTTTAAATGTATAAGATTCAAAAGAATACTAGTAATCAAAAACATTTTTTCTTTAATTTCCGCATTAATTATCATTACTGCAAGCGCATATATTAATCATTCATAAAACTTCGTTTCAGCAATTTCTCTAACCAATTTATCGCAAAAGTAAATGATTACATTTTAAAAATTGTGCAACCTTTTTTTTTTATTTTCACTGAAAAATACCATTAATGGATGAAAGCACTTAACATAATCAAATTAGTTTGAATAAACTTGATACCAAGTAAACATTCTCTAACTATACAAAACATTGAAACTAAATTACTAGCTTTATAAAGCTTACGGTACTATAAAATTATTAGATTACTTTAAATAATATTTCTATGCATTTTTTAATTACACAAATACAAAGAACATTGCTGCGAGTTATCTTTGAAAGATATCTATAATTATAAAAATATTAAATAATCAATGAACATAGTAAGTTTTTACATGCAAAAACAGTATACGATTATATTTCATTTCAGAGTAAAAAGTTCGTTGTCTATATTACGCTGCGATTCATTGCGTGGCTTCCTATCTAGAGAAAAATTTATAAACGTTAGAAGTTAGGCAAAATTACCACAATAAGCAATCTTGATTGCTCAATTAGAACAAATTGAGAATTTCCGTCCCGTAAGAGTTAAAATTGGATTAAAAAAAATCAAAGCACAAGAGAAAAATATCCCCGTTGTTATAAGGATAACCGTCCCTAAGACAATCCAACACAATTAGAACAATTAAAATATCCATTTTAAGCCTTTCTCCTCCAAAAAACCTTTTTCTTAATTTAAATGTACACACATAATTTAACTCAAAATTAGCTCCATGGGTGCGTTGTGTAGTATTAGCACTATCCCTGCTAGATTACCCATTAGTGCTCCTCAGAACTCCCATCAGAATTAAAGCAATCGAAGTTGGTCAACATTCCAAACAAAAGCGTTGGTTGTTATTGTAAAATTACTACAATTACAAAAAAATCTGCTCTTTACTATATATTATGATTTGAGACGAAAGTAAAATTTTACAGTATTTTAACAACTAAAATACCAATTTTATTATTTTAAAAATATACAGCATGTATTAATTTATCTTTCTTAAACTTGTACAACATTTTCAAAATAATGGAAAACAGAAAATCTTAGTAACTACTTTTCACTTGATTTAGCATCGTTTTAACACCAGCTGGTGTTCAAAGAGATTAGGAGATTCAGTGTAATGATTTCACGCGTGGTGATTTCGAATCAATATACTCGTATGTTAAATATTCAAGAAGTTTTATTCAGTATACTCGATTTAATTACACGCTCATAGCCAAGAATGCATTATTTATATCTTCCTACGTAGTTTGTGGAAATATTCCACCATTTGTCTACCACTTAATTACTGGTTAAAATATTAATTTTCAGAAAATGGAGTCCTTATTCATTCTAAATAATTCAGTAAACAAACTTTTCGTGAAGTAATACGAGCACGTACCAATAGGCGCACATACGTTTTGTTGACCAATTGTCACTGAAATGTCTGCATCATAAATTTTTCTAACCTTTCAATCGGACCCACTAAGTATTACGCAATGTGTTCTAGTAAAAACTATCATATTTCAAATGTCCACAAGCTTTGCAGTGGTTTAATAGCGTATAGCGTATGTGCTAACAGCTACATGTTTTACAATATTGCGTTAAAAATGATGTTTATTTTGAAAGATACACACATACAATTAGTTAACAAGGAACATAGAGGGCGTTTGGACTATAAAAAAGAAAAGAAAAATAAACATTGCTCTTCAGGACACCATTCAACCCGTTAAACCACGTGTGGTGGTAGGCACGGTGGAACCTGGTTTGCGTCTGATTATCATACGATATAATACATTGTTTAATCATTATTTTTTAAAAAGATCCTAGACTTGACAATACGAGTTTATTGGTGGATTTACAAGACTAATGTTTCACCTGCAGTAAGACATTGTGTAAAAATTATTTATTGCTATGCCCCCAAATCATACTAAGGACACCTTTTTTTGTTTTTTTTTTTCAAACGGTAAAAAATAACTAAAATTTTAAACTTAAGCTCATGCATATTCAAACTTCTTCTATTTGAGAACATACTTTTTAAACAAGAAAATTTTTCACTCTTAGAAAAACCTTTTAAAGACGGCAAAAAAAAAAAAAAAAAAAAAAAAAAAAAAAAAAAAAAAATCGTAAATTATTTTAAAATGTTTTCATACTTCTTAAATTCATTTATTCTTGCTTTAAGAAATTCTCAACGGTTTCAGTCATGGAGAAAATGTTTTAATTATCTGCTTCCCAGTTTTTACTCATGACGACGAAACCAAGCGACTTCTTTTCTCTTTCTTGACTGAGAAGAAAAAAAAAACTTTCTTATTTAAAATTGTTGATTATTTGGATGGTTTGTCACAATTGTTAATCTTTGTTATCTTTTGGTTTAAATTGTAAAAAGCAATTACTCAAGGGCGGATCCAGAATTTGTTCTTTAGGAGTGGGCGGTTGATTTTTTTTAACTTACCTTTTAATACGTATATCATTTACACATGCTTCGAGGTTAGGTTGCGGCATCCTTTTTATTTAAAAAAAGCCGTGGGCGTCATTTAGCTAACTTCGGGGTTTGCAGGTGGTCCAAGAACCTATTTTTTTTTCTTTTCTCTTATTGAAAGTATTTTGAAATTGCACTGTAAAAAATGGATGTTGTTTTTACAGTATTATACAGCTAATTTTATAGTAACAAACTGTAAAAATTGCTAATTTTTCAGCCATAAGCTGTAAAATGGCTAATTTTACACTATTAAGCTGTAAAATGGCTAATTTTACACTATTAAGCTGCAAAATGGCTAATTTTACACTATTAAGCTGTAAAATGGCTAATTTTACACTATTAAGCTGTAAAATTTCCGCTTTACAATAATAAACCGTAAAATTGCTAGTTTTACAGCTTATTACTGGGCATTTTACAGTTTTAAAATGGGACACCTGCTGCCAGTATAATACTGTAAAAATAACGGTTCATATTTTGCAATGTGCATTTTTAACACTATAATTTCGTAATAGTTCCAGGGGAATATTTCGGAACTCGTCCCAACAACCCTATCGAAAGTTGCTTAAATCGTGTATTTTGGAACTTCGCTTCCAAAAAGTTACCGGGAAAATATCATTGCGCTCCCCCCCCCCTGTCCCCACTCCCACGAGATTGTCTATGGTTGCATCTTTAGGGCTTTTTTTTTTTCAAATGTCCTGGGGAATACCTCTTCCTTATACAATCAAATATTGTATACAATTGCTTTCTTTAAAAGCTTGAACCGATGCAGGAGCAGCAATTTTACAGAGATTCATTTGTCGAAAAATATTACCATTGACTTCATGGAAACACTACTACATATGGTTTCTATTGCTAAATGGGCATTGGTTGCACTTACGAATAGGACACTTAAGAATTGGGTAAAGTTTGTTTAAAATATGAATCCCTCTTTTGTTTAGAAATTGAAGTTTTTCAGAACTTATTTTAAGAAGAACATTTTTGTAATACAAAATTTACTTAATTTAAAATCTAAAGCAGGTGCTATTTTAATGTTAACGAAAAACTTTTGCAAAAATTACTATCAGTCAAGCATTTCATACTGTCCCACCATCTCGGGTGACATTGGTGAAATTGAGGAATCAGTTACAATTAAAACTCTTGGGGTAATCCAACTTCGACTATAGTTGGCGTTCACGAATTAGTAGTTTATTTGAGTAAAGTCAATTTTATCAAAAATACCTAGCAGTGATGAGTAGTTTTAAACATTATGGTTGTTTAATATTTATGCTGTTTGAACATCTTTTTTTTTAATAACAGATACTACAACCAAATTACCCCATCCTAGGTCATAAATACATTTGCAAAATACTTATACATATGATATGAAATCAATTTTTCCCTTAATTAAGTACAACTTTTTCTTAAATATTGTAATGTAAAAGAAAAAAATTTTGAAAGAAATTCTTGTATTTATTACCAGCTAAACTAAAAAGCCTGGATTCTATGCCCACTTTGCCAAAACAGACCTTATTAATTAAAAATATTTATAAAAATGTATTGTAACTAAAAATTCTGCATCTTAAAATATTTCAAACACAAGTACCTAAAACTAAAAAAGGAAATGTCTGAGTTTATAGAGAAAATACTCGAAATAATAATTTAAAAAAAAAAGCACGTTGTATTAAAAGCCATTGCAATTTATGATTTTCTACAGATACATACCAATAATTTTGAATGAGCATTTGAGTACAATGATGTAAGCTCAAAAAAAGAGAACTTTTCTAAGTAATTTGCTTGCTTTATTCAAGCAAAAGTTTTATTATTTCTAGTTCGGGTATTAAACAAAATGAACTTAATTTTTAAGTTACGGTAAAAGCAGTAGATTTAAACGACAGAATGTTTCAAACTAAGTCTTTTTCAAATTGCTGAGCCAAATTTTAATCTTTTATTTTATGCAAAACTACTTTTCACTTTGAAAATACTTTTATGGGCGATTCTCTGTAAACTTGTCACGTTTCACACGAAATCTGTCCGGCCATGGTTTTTTGAAGTGTTCGTATAAGGTAAATCGGGGGAAGATGCCCAGTTAAGGAATTTTCGATGATTACGTTGGAAATTGAAATAACAAGTTCTTTATACAAACAAATATACTTTATTTTTCAATGTTTAATTATTTTTAATTACCAATGAATGCTCTTCAAAGTCTAAAATTAAGTCAAAAATTTAATGTATTAAAAAAACCATTCTTTTGTGGCATCTTCCCCATATATATGGGGAAGATGTCAC